>JFHB01000322.1:0-24987 GCA_000729835.1 Atkinsonella hypoxylon
AATCCTAGTGTAGCCTACTACCAATTGCGACAAAAGGATATATATTGTATAAGTTATATAACTCTTGTACAATTAGCATCTATATTACAAGACTAGGTTAAAGACCTAGTCTGTTATATAGCTCCTTTGTTACATATAGTCTCTTCGTTGTTAGCTAGAAGCTAGTTATAATACTACGCACCCCCTAAGGATCTATTGCCTTATTAGCCTAGGTTAGATCCCCTTGCCGCTCTAGGACTTAACCCGCCTAGAAGCTGTTCTGCGCTGGTTTGAACCTATAACCTTAAGGTGACTTATACAAATGTTATAGAGTGGCCCAATTGGGCTATAGCGGATGCCTACGCACTCTATATGGGGGTTAGCCTAATCCTAGTGTAGCCCACTACCAATTGCGACAAAAGGATACGTATTGTATAAGTCGTGTGACTCTTGTACAATTGGCATCTATATTACAAGACTAGGTCAAAGACCTAGTCCGTTACAAGTAAGGAGTTTTTAATTATTCTATTGGAATAGTTAAAAGAAGGGGTATTATTACTAGTAGTACTAGTATCACTAGTAGTGGATTCTATATCTAAATCGTAAGAATTATTACTACTAGAACTGCTAGATTCACTATTAGAATCTATAGTATCCTAGTTGCTAGTAGATAGGTGATAACAACCTATAGCAAAAGTAGCTTCTCTATCCTTATTCCTAGAATTTTTGTTACTTCTTCTTCAGCCCTTCTACTTCTTCTTATTCTTAGAGACTTTATCTTAATCTTTTTCTTTAGAGGCATTAGAATTATTAGAATTAGAATTAGAATTCTTCTTCTAATTAGGAGGATTCTTTCCTTAATTAGCTTTATTATTAGAACTATTAGAATTAGAAGCTTTATAACTAAGAGCCTTAGATATAGAGAAGCTTTTATCTCTTTATTCTTTTAATAAATTAGCTATAAGGAACTATAAATTCAACATTTTTACAGATAGACCTTGTGCTCTAGCAGCTCTAATAGAATATTGCTGCCTTTTAGCCTAGCTAGAGAAGGTCTTCTTTAAGGCATTAATATAATAATTTACCTAGTTAATAGAATCAATAGCTACACTATAGAGCTGTAATCTAGCTAGTAAATTATTAAATTCAGCATTAAAGGCCTCTAAAGATCCCTTATAGTTTAAAAACAATAAGTTGTAATAACTAGCATATAGCGTACTACATTGTATTTTAGCACCCTATAAATACTGCTTAACTAGAACGTTATAGGCATCTATAGGGGACTTATGCTAGCTTATAGCAGCTTAAGGTCTAGATTAGCAACTATCTCTTATAATTATAAGGATAATAGCTTGTTCTAAATCTACTAAAGTACTAGCTATACTAGGATTATTAATAAATTAAGGGAATCCTAGTGCCCTAAATTAAATAGTTAAAGCTTGCTTCTACTGTTTAAAATTTTTAGGGCCTTTTAGCTTAGTAGCCTCTAGAATTAAGTGGACCTTCTTATTTAACTCTTTTTGTAGTGCCTTTATTAAAAGTAGGCAGAAAAGTAGCACTATTAAAGGAACTAGAAGGTTTAGGGACTTTAAAAGAGACTTTAGAAGTCTTAGAAGTAATAGAATCTGCTTTAGAAGACCCTATAGAAAGATTACCTATAGATGTAATTATAGTATCTAATTTACTTAGTAAATTAGCTATATTACCTTTATTTTAGCTTTATTTTGCTTCACTATACCTAATAAATCTATTTAGGGTCTCTTGTTGCTTATCTATTTAAGCTTTTAGATTAGCTTAAACATTATAGACTTACACTACTCTTTTAGAAGCTAATCTAGCTTCTTTTAGAGCCTTCTTAGCTATATAATCTTCTTTATTAGAAGAGGAATCTACTGGCTAAGGGGGGGATCTAGCTAGACCAGGAAAGCTAGTAGCAGCAGCTAGATTAGCTAGTGTACTAGAACCACTACCCCGTTTAGGGCTTGTGCTCTTTCCTTTACCTGTTCCTTTTAGTGCTATTTTAAGGGTTTAAAAAGTAGCTAATTTAACGTTCTTTTATAGCTAATTATAGCCAAATTACAGTAGAAATAGTAGTAAATAACAGTAATAATTCTTACTAAATATAGGCTAGAAGTGCCCTATATTTTCAGAAATTATACTAAGATTTTTCTCTAATTTCTTTTGTAACAGGTATAATGGGCTCTAAGGCTGCGTTGTATTACGATCTATATGTGTATATAATTTGTATAGCAGACTAGATTAACAAGCGGTCGCAAGGGGTATAAAATAAGGTCCTAGCTATTTTTAGCTAAAAAATTTAGGAGATTCTTCTCTAATTAGGTTCTAATAATTCAGTGGAGACCTAGGTACAGCCAATTTAGGGATATCTAGCTAATTCCTACTTTAAAATCCTAACTAGTGGGATTACTATATAAATTAATTCTGCAACTAAAAACACAGGAATATCTGCAATAAGAGCTATTAGGCGTGCACTACAAATTGTAGTATAGCTACTAATAGAGGTGTATAGGGTGCACAATATACAAGATAACAGCACAACAACAAGCGATGTAGTGCAGCGCTAAGCTTATTTCTTAATAGAAATAATTGATTAAGCAGTGCCTAATAAAACGATTTACAGTGCAAATATAATGTGTGCAGATGTATATATTTTAATGTTGCGCAACAATAGAACCTAGCTATTAAGAATAGCTTTAAAAGTGTATATACACAGGGTGCATAGAACTAGTGCAGGAGGCATAGGGTGGGCAGAATAAAAACACTAGTATAGTGGCTAGCGATGTGTGTGCAGCAGGTATTAATAGCTTCTAGCAAGCTACTAATAGTTTTAGCAGCGATAGCTGCTAGCGCAGGTCTCAATATAGCTTCTAGTGGGTAGTACAGTACACAATAGTAGATTTTCAGCGGGCTAACAGCTTGCAGATAGGTCTTCCAGGCTTATAACCTATTGAAAATAATAGGGATTATAGAACTAGATATCTAAGAGAGTAGTGGTCTCTTAGATTTAGCACCTATAATTGCTCCTAGCAATTATTACGTAGTAGAAGCAGCAGCAGCCTAAATTAAGCTGTAGTGTATAATATAGATTACGTAGAGGCAGTAGATAACTATAATAATAGTGGTATCTTATATTAAGAGCGCTGTAACAAATAAGTTAGTAAGAGTAGGATCTTAAATCTTTTTAGTCCCTTATAGACCCTTTAACTATATTAGCAGGCTATAGTCGCTAGAAGGGGCTTATAGGCTACTTTATAATTTCTGCAAAAAGATTTACTATATAAAAACAAAAAAATTAACTCACGGCTATATAAACGAGAAACCTATATGCATAATTTAATAAATTCCACTAATAGCAAACAACCTTTATAAGCAACTCTATCTAATAATTATACTATTAGATAGCCCTAATTCTTAGCTTTTAAATAATATACTTCTTAAATTTCTACTATTACTAGTTGTAGAGAAAAACGCTGTTAAAGCTAACTATAGGTTAGGCAACTTTGCCTTAGTTAAATCCAGATGTTTTGCATCTAGTAACAGCAATATCTCTACCAAAAATCAACGTAACATAACCAAAAAAGGGTCACGTGATAGAGCAACTAGTAGGCAACTAGTAAGCATAAAAATAGACTACAGGGTAGCTTATTTTTAACAAATATATCTAGAATAAGCTTAGATTTTAAGTATATATAGTAGGTAGTAGTCTTTTTATTAGCTAGTACCTCCTTCTATTTAACTAGAATATATTCCTACGATTTTAGTGGAATTATTACAGCTTATACTGCTATTATATTCTAATGTAGAATCTTTAAAATTAGTTAGAAGATACCTATTTCTATAACTATATTATAAATAGACCTAATAGTAGCTTTAGGGCGGATAAAATCGATTTTAACACTATATTTATAAAGGAAGGTTAAACCTAGAAGAAGCTTTAGTCCTAAGTTACTTATTACATTAGCTGTAACTATAAAATAGCTAGTTATAGGTATACTATATATAGATCTAGGGATATAGAAGTTAAATGTAGCTGTCTTAGAGATATAGAAGGATAACTACACTTTAGTAACTAGTTTTAGCTCTATTTTTACCTATTTTATATTTTAATTAAACTAAGTTAACTATACTTTATTAACTAGCACTAAAGAGGTTCTAGTATCTAGGTAGATCTAATGTAATAATCCCTTATTATAGAATTAAATAGGAATCTTTAGGAAGAAATTTAACTTTAGAATACTAGATTTAACGATCTATAGCCTTATAACTACTTTAACTACTTACTCTATCTAGATTCTCTATAAATCCTTTTAGTCTACCTCTATTTAAACCTTCTTCTTTTACTTTTCTTTACTTTTAGTAAAATAGGTTTTAATAAAGTTAGATTTTAGGCTAGTTAGTAGCTTATTAGTATTAACTATTTCTCCTTCTTCTATTAGCTAATATCTATAGCTTTTAAGGTACTTCTTATAGTCTTTCTAGTTAGATTTATCTTTAAACGTTATTATATAGATATATTCCTTATTATTCTATAGTAGGCTCTATCGTTAGAAACGTTAGAGCTGCTAAGAATACTGCAGCTCTAGCTAACTCTTGAAAATAATAGGGATTACAGGACTAGATAGAAGAGGGTAGTGGTCTCTTATATTTAGCACCTATAATTGCTCCTAGCAATTATCACGTAGTGGAAGCAGCAGCAGCCTAAATCAAGCTGTAGTGTATAGTATAGATCACGTAGAGGCAATAGATAACTGTAATAGTAGTATCTTTATATTAAGAGCGCTGTAACGAATAAGTAAGGGTAGGATCTTGAATCTTTCTAGTCCCTTATAGACCTACTAACTATATTAGCAAGCTGTAGTCACTAGAAGGGGCTTATAGGCTACTTTATAATTTCCGCAAAAAGATTTACTATATAAAAACAAAAAAATCAACTTACAGCTATACAAATAAGACGCCTATATGCACAATTTAACAAATTCTACTAATAATAAGCAACCCTTATAAGCAACTCTATTTAACAATTATATTATTAAAAAGCCCTAATTCTTAGCTTTTAAATAGTATACTTCTTAAATTTCTACTATTACTAGTTGTAGAGAAAATCGCTGTTAAAGTTAATTATAGGTTAGGCAACTTTGCCTTAGTTAAATCTAGATGTTTACATCTAGTAACAACGATATCTCTACTAAAAATCAACGTAACAAGACCTAATGAGGGTCACGTAATAGAGCAACTAGTAGGCATAAAAATAGGCTATACAGGATAGCTTATTTTTAACACAATTATTTCCATTAAGAAATAAGCTTAGCGCTGCACTGCATTGCTCATTGTTGTTGTTATATTGTGCACCCTGTGCACCTCTGTTAGTAGCTATACTACAATTTGTAGTGCACACCTAACAGTCCTTATCGCAGATATTCGTATGTTTTCAGTCGCAGAATTAATTTATGTAGTAATCCCACTAGTTAGGATTTTAAAGTAGGAATTAGCTAAATATCCCTAAATTAGCTGTGCCTAGGTCTCCACTAATTTGTTAGAACCTAATTGGAGAAGAATCTCCTAAATTTTTTGGCTAAAAATAGCTAGGACCTATGTTTTATGCCCCTCGCGATCGCTTGTTAATCTGGTCTGCTATACAAATTGTATGCGCATATAGATTGCAATATAACGCAGCCCTTAGAGCCTGTTATACCTATTACAAAAGAAATCGGAGAAAAATCTTAGTATAATTTCTAAAGATATAGGGCACTTCTAGGCCTATAATAGAGCAATCTATTGATATCTAGTAGAGGTTATTACTGTTATTTACTACTATTTCCACTGTAAATTAGGCTATAATTAGCTATAAAGAGCGTTAAATTAGCTATTAAAACCCTTAAAAATAGCACTAAAAGGAACAAGTAAGGGAAAGAGCACAAGCTCTAAACGGGGTAGTAGTTCTAGTACACTAGCTATAGCTGCTGCTACTAGCTTTCCTAGTCCAGCAAGGTCCCCCCCTTAGCTAGTAGATTCCTCTTCTAATAAAGAAGATTATACAGCTAAGAAGGCTCTAAAGGAAGCTAGATTAGCTTCTAAAAGAGTAGTATAAGTCTATAACGTATAAGCTAATCTAAGAGCTTAAATAGATAAGCAATAAAAGACTCTAAATAGATTTATTAGGTATAGTAAAGTAAAGTAAAGCTAAAATAAAGGTAATATAACTAATTTACTAAGTAAATTAGATACTATAATTATATCTATAGGTAATCTCTCTATAGGGTCTCCCTTTAAGGTAGTAGATCCTATTACTCCTAAGACTTCTAAAGTCTCTTTTAAAGTCCCTAAACCTTCTAGTTCCTCTAATAGTGCTACTTTTCTACCTACTTTTAATGAAGGCACTATAAAAGAGTTAAATAAGAAGGTCTACTCTATTCTAAAGGCTGCTAAGCTAAAAGGCCCTAAAAATTTTGAACAGTAGAAGCAAGCTTTAACTATTTAATTTAGGGCCCTAGGATTCCCTTAATTTATTAATAATCCTAGTATAGCTAGTACTTTAGTAGATTTAGAGCAAGCTATTATCCTTATAATTATAAGAGATAGTTGCTAATCTAGACCTTAAGCTGCTATAAGCTAGCATAAGTCCTCTGTAGATACCTATAACGTTTTAGTTAAGCAGTATTTACAGAGTGCTAAAATATAATGTAGTATGCTATATGCTAGTTATTACAACTTATCGTTTTCGAACTATAAGGGATCTTTAGAGGCCTTTAATGCTGAATTTAATAATTTACTAGCTAGATTACAGCTCTATAGTGTAGCTATTAATTCTATCGACTAGGTAAATTATTATATTAATGCTTTAAAGAAGACCTTCTCTAGCTAGGCTGAAAGGCAGCAATATTCTATTAGAGCTGCTAGAGCATAAGGTTTATCTGTAAAAATGCTAAATTTACAGTTCCTTATAGCTAACTTATTAGAAGAACAAAAAGATAAAAGCTCCTCTATATCTAAGGCTCTTAGTTATAAAGCTTCTAATTCTAATAGTTCTAATAATAATAAAGCTAACTAAGGAAAGAATCCTCTAAATTAGAAGAAGAATTCCAATTTTAATTCTAATAATTCTAATGCCTCTAAAGATATAGATAAAGCCTCTAAGAATAAGAAGAAGTAGAAGGGCTAAAGAAGAAGTAACAAAAACTCTAGGAATAAGGATAGAGAAGCTGCTTTTGCTATAGGTTGTTATAACCTATCTACTAGCAACTAGGATACTATAGATTTCGATAGTGAATCTAGCAGTTCTAGTAGTAATTATTCTTACGATTTAGATACAGAATCCACTACTAGTAATAATACCCCTTCTTTTAACTATTCTAATAGAATAATTAAAAACTCCTTACTATACAATACAGGTTCTACCTATTATATAGTTAACAATAAGGCATTTTTTAGGACTTTTAAGCCTATAAAAAAGGGTAAAACCGCGCCTATTGCTACTAGAGAAGGTCCTATTTATCCTAAAGGATAGGGAACTACTGTATTCTAGGTACTAGTTAGTATAAATCCAGCTAAATACAGGCCTTTAGCTCTAAAGGATGCTCTATATTGCCTAGGTTTAGATAGCAACCTAATTAATAGTCTAAAGCACTATTTAATAGGGGGCACTCTCCTTAGAAATTAGCTATTTCTAGCTAATAGAAGCTGCTATAGGCTTCTAAATCCCAAAAAATATAGTTTCTTTCTACAGCTTAAGGGGCAAGAGACCCCTAGAGTGTGTAAAAACCACGCAAATCTCTCTAATATAGGATTTACTAGTAATAGGTATAATAGCAATTATAATACTAGTTATTCTATAGAGATTTAAATCCCTTAACAGCCTAGTTTTAATCCTAAGGAATATAGCTAAATTAAGGAATTATCTAATTTTGAAGAAGAAGAAGATAATACCAATAACAATGCTATAGAGCTATTAGCCCTAGTTTCTAAACGGGCTCCTAGTTAGATTTCTTCTAATAACAGGGATTTAGAAGATCTAAATTCTAAGTTGTTAGATATTAGAGGAAATAGCTGTCTAGATCCCTTAAACGAGGCCTGTAGTTCTTAAGAGATCTAGTAAGATAGAGAGCAACAGGAAGCTAGCTCTAATAATAATTCTAGTAGTAATCCTACTGCTTCTTCTTCCTATAAGAAGCTCCTAGAATTAGCTGCTACTTAGCACGTTAGATTAGGGCATATAGGACTCCCTTTACTAAAGAAGACTGCTTCTATTACTAAAGGTATTCCTAATTTTATAAAAATTAAGGAAAAGGATTTTAACTGCCTAGCTTGCAATTAAGCTAAAGCTGTTAGAAGACCTAGCAAGCATGCTATTCCTAACCCCCCTAGATGTTTAGATATTATAGAGGGAGATACCGTTAAAATAGAGCCTATACTACACAATAAAAGGCCCTTAGTTCTATTTCTAATCGATAGAAAATTACAGTATAAGTAGTCTTTTAATCTAGCTAATAAAGAGAGTTCTACTCTTTATAGCTGTATTAAAGGCTTCTTTAAGGAATTAAAGAACTAGTATAACTGCTACCCTAAACACCTTTATTTCAATAGTAGTATAGAAATTAATACTAGGTTGTAAGCTTAGCTATCTTCTAAGGGTATTTACTTTAGCACCTCTTGCCTCTATATTTATAAACAGAATAGGCTAATAGAGAGAGCTATAAGAGTACTTCTAGACTGTTTATATGCTACTCTATAGTAGTTATAATTACCTCTATATCTATAGTCTTACATCCTTCCTGCTATAGTGGATTTAGTTAATACTACTACGAATAGTACTAAACTACTAAGTCCTAAACAGCTATATCTAGCTAATTTAGAGCCTTCTAAGACCTATAAGTCTAATTTTACTAAAATAAGGGCTATAGGCTCCTATTGTAAAGTTCTAATTCCTTTAGAATAACAATCTAGATTGTAGAAGCTAGCTAAAAGAACTATTCCTAGTAGACTTTTAGCTACACTAGGTTCTAATGTATATCTAATATATATCCCCTCTAAATAAGCTGTTATAAAGACTAGCTTCGTTAAAATTATAGAAGGAATAGGTCCTATTTTATAGGGCATCCCTAAGGTTCCTATTAGTTCTATAGTAGATAATCCTTTAGAGAGAGAAATCGATGACTAGCAGCAATTAGTGGATAATTATACTCCTAAGTATCCTTATTCTAGTCATTTAGATGTGCTAAATTATCCACTAGAACCTGTAGATCAAGCTCTTCTACTAAGCAACTCTATAGAAGCTATAGAGGCCCCTAAAGCCCCTATAACTATAGAAGCCCCTTAGGCTAATATAGAACCTATAGAAGCTAAAGCTGAATCTATTAATACTAATGCTATAGATCTAGATAGAGATATATTTTCCTTAATCAAGGATCTATGCTTTAAGGCAAGGACTAAAGCAGCTATTACTTCTAATAGTAATAAGGATAAACTTCCTAACACGTAGAAGTAAGCCCTAAAAAGCTCTGCTAAGCAGCATTAAATAGAAGCTACCTATAGCGAATTTAAGCAGCTATTAGCTGCTAGAACCTTTAAATTTATAGGGAAAGACTAAGTACCTAAGGGCTAAAGAGTTCTAAAGAATAGGCTTGTTTATAGGCTTAAAAAGAATAAAGAAAATAATCCTATTAAATATAAGGCCTACCTTGTTGCTAAGGGATTTATATAAATAGAAGGTTAAGACTACCTAAAGACCTTTGCTGCAATTAGTATTCCTCCTAGCTAGCGTATATTATTAGCTCTTGTAGCTTTTAATAACTAGGAAGTTAAGCAAATCGATTTTATAGGGGCGTTTTTAAATAGCAAACTAAAAGAAGCTATTTATATAGAAATCCTAGATAGATTCGTTAAATTTGCAGAAGCAACGCTATTAGTAGCTAAGCTACTAAAAAGCTGTAATTACAAGCCTTCTAAAGTGCAAGTAATTAAGCTAGAAAAATCACTCTATAGTCTAAAGTAAAGTCCTAGAGAATAGCAGTAAATTCTAATAGAATTACTTTAAAAGTATAGATTTAAACCTCTTATATTAGACCCAGCAGTCTTTTATAACCTAGCTATATCTACATATATTGCTACTTACGTAGATAACTGTCTTCTAATTAGTCTAAATCTAAGCTATATCAACAAGCTAAAGAAGCTATTATATAAAGCTTATCTAATAGAAGATAGAGGACTAGCAGAATTCTTTCTAGGTGTATAAATCACCTATAATAGGTCTAAAAGGTCTATTAAAATCCACTAATCTTAATATATCCTTAAAGCTCTAGAAAGATTCAAAATACTAGATGCTAAGCTAACTTCTATCCCTATACAGCTAGGGATTCTAAAGCAACTAGTTACAAAACTTCTCTCTAAATCCGATTATAAGCTTTATTAGAGCATAATAGGTACTATAATGTATTTTATGTTGCTAACTAGGGCTAATATTACTTTTTCCGTTTAGTGGCTATTAACCTTCCTAGCTAAGCCCTATATAGAGCACCTAAACGCCTCTAAGCACCTCCTAAGATACTTAAGTAGTACTAGAAGCTTTGCTATTATTTATAAGTATTCTATACCACTAGGGTCTTCTTCTAAAGCTTCTAATAGCTCTATTAGTTGTAAAGAAGTACTTAAGACTCTCCTTAGTTATTGCGATAGCGATTTTGCTAGTAATAAAGTCTCTTCTAAATCAACCTATGCTTATCTATATAAGCTAGCTAGTAGACCTATTAGCTGGAAATCGAAGAAAGCTAGTACTATTGCTCTTTCTACTTTAGAAGCAGAATCTAATGTATTATCTAAAGCTATTAGGGAATTAGAGTAGCTCTACAGCCTTTTTAAGGAGATAAAGCTGCCTTTAACCCCTCCTATTCCTATTATGTGTAATAATTAAGGTGCTATAGTTACTGCTTACAACCTAACGTTATATAGTAGAACTAAGTATACCCTTCTAAAGTTTAACTATATTAGGGAAAAGATTCGTAAAGGTATAGCTAAGGTTAGTTATATTAATACAAATTAAATGCCAGTAGATAGCCTAACTAAGCCTCTTGCTATTCAAAAGCATCAACAATTTATTAAGTTACTAGAGCTTTCTAGCTAGCTTATAAAAGCAACAAAAACACTCGAAAAATCGAAAAGCAACGAAAAACAGTTAAAAATCGAAAACAACAAAAACAATTAACAATAACTAGTTATATTCAACTATAACTACTATAACTACCCTGGAATTGCTGGAATTAGTTATGTTATTAGTTATGTTATTTAGTTCTGTTATTAGTACTGTATTTCGTTAATTGATTCTAACTTAGATATCCTTTAAAGGAGCTAAGTTGCTTGTAGAACTAGTTACTTCTTACATTTCTAGAGGGAGTGTTAAAAATAAGCTACCCTATATAGCCTATTTTTATGCCTACTAGTTGCTCTATTACGTAACCCTTATTAGGTCTTGTTACGTTAATTTTTAGTAGAGATATTGTTATTACTAGATGCAAATATCTAGATTCAACTAAGGCAAAGTTGCCTAACCTATAGTTAACTTTAACAGCGATTTTCTCTACAACTAGTAATAGTAGAAATTCAAGAAGTATACTATTCGAAAGCTAAGAATTAGGGCTTTCTAATAATATAATTGTTAGATAGACTTACTTATAAGGGTTGCTTATTATTAGTAGAATTTATTAAATTATGCATATAGGCGTCTCGTTTATATAGCTGTAAGTTAATTTTTTTTGTTTTTATATAGTAAATCTTTTTGCGGAAATTATAAAGTAGCCTATAAGCCCCTTCTAGCGACTACAGCCTGCTAATATAGTTAGTAGGTCTATAAGGGACTAGAAAGATTTAAGATCCTACTCTTACTTGTTCGTTACAGCGCTCTTAATATAAAGATACTACTATTACAGTTATCTATTGCCTTTACGTGATCTATACTATACACTACAGCTTGATTTAGGCTGCTGCTACTTCCACTACGTGATAATTGCTAGGAGCAATTACAGGTGCTAAATCTAAGAGACCACTACACTCTTAGATATCTAGTCCTGTAATCCCTATTATTTTCAACACTTATTAATAATTCTATTAACCTGCCTCTATACCTACTGTACTGTAGAAGCATTAATAGTATTCTAGTAAGAAGGTAGTTCTACTAGCTTAGGTTAGTTATATAATTTAAGCTGTCTATTAACAAATTTATAGTAAGTAAGATAAAGCAGTAAGCTCCTTTTTTCTTAAGGTATAAAATCCCTTTTTTAAATCTAGAAATCTAGATTTTAACAGTAAAATTTATAGAATTAGTGTATAGTTTTAAGTTCTTTATTAGTAAAAGGAATATAATTCCTTCCACTAAGCTCCTTCTAAAGTTACTCTATCTTAAACATTGCAATTTTAGCTTTTTAAGCTTAAGAAGGGTTAGTAACAATTAGAAGTAATTACTACTACTTATTATAGTAGAATCTAACGTAGGTTTGTTAGATGTAACTGTAGGTTGTTAGATTTAATAGGTTATATAATAATTTATAAGAGGAGTTGTAAGAGCTTCTGTAAGGAGCATTTAATAATAGTGTTCTAGTAAATAATAGTTAATTGTTCAATCTAACTACTTAAGCGTTGCTTCTAACTACTTATATATAATTGCAGTCACGTGCACTAGTGACCTGCGGGTCCGTAGGATTATCCCGTAACACTGCTAGTTTTACGGTGGGATCCGACGTGGGTTTGTCGGAAGTGACGATAGGTTGCTGGATTTAACAGGTTATGTAATAATTCGTAAGAGGAGTCGTAAGAGCTTCTATAAGGAGCATCTAGTAATAGTGTTCTAGTGAATAATAGTTAATTGTTTAATCTAACTACTTAAGCGTTACTTCTAACTACTTATATATAATTGCAGTTATATACACTAGTAACCTATAGGTCTGTAGGATTATTCTATAATAAGTGCTGCCTCTATAAAAAAGATTAGCTGTTCTAGCTGTTCTAAAAAATTAATTGTTATTTATTAGAAGGTATATTAGATTAAACTAAATAACTTATTAATCTAGCTGTTATAAAAGGCGCAGAAAGGCAGTTATTATTTTATTGCGTAGGCATACATTATTGTTGTTATAGTGCAATCTGCAGTGTAGGTTGCTATATTTACGCATTTTTCTTTATACACTTATAATGCCTAAATTACACTTATAATCTAGTAACTATTAAATCTATATATTAAATTAATAGATTTCCTTAAACTTAATAGAGCGTTAAAGCTTATTCTATAACCTATATATAAGTAAAGTTGCGCAAAATTATTCTAGATAATATTAAATCCTATAAATTAATCTTATATAATAAAGCTAATTTATTGAATCTATATAGTATATTCCTTATATAAGATCGTTCTATATAGTGTTAAAAGCATTAAAAATTAATCTATATTAAAGCTAATTTTCTATTAGATCTCTTTAGTGTATTTCTTTATATATATACAGCCTATTCTAATCCTTAAGCATTAGTAATAGCAGTAAATTGTTAATTAGTTGTAGTAAGCTATTAGTTCTCTTTAGAAAGTAAAGCTAAAGAACATTTCTAGTAGCTTTAAGGAGAGTTTTACCTAAGAGGCACTAGTTTTATACTTAATAGGTATTTTTACTAGTTTATTTATAGCTAGTCTCTTAGTTAGCGTTTTTACCTTAGTTAGTATTAGCTTTACTATAGAAGGTATCTTTTATAGAATTAACAGAGAGAAACGCATTAAAGATAGATTAATTAGCATAAACTAAGCACTTCTTCTACATTAAATAGTGCTAAATCTATTACTAAAGAGGCTTTATACAGCAATAAGCTAGTTAGCTAAGCGTTCTAAGAAGTCTATATAAATGTAGTTAATTTTATATTATAAGCATCTATTTTCTGCCTATAGTATATTAATATTATTAGCAACCTTTAGTAAGGTTTTATTTTTATTAATAACGTTATTAACACCTTTATTAAATTAACTTATACTATTTAGTTAGTTATATATACTGTAAATAGCAGTCTATAATTTATAAAACTACTTATTAAATAAACCTTCTTTAGCCTTTATTTTAATCTAGTTAATCTTTTTATTTAACTTATTAATTTTAGTAATATAGAGGTTAAGTTGCTTCTATATAGTATTGCTACCTATAGAAGTATCTTTAAGGTAGGCTTTAATTATTTCTTTAGCGTTAAATTTATACTTCTTCTAAAGGAGACTATTACACTAGCTCTAGAATTATACCTTAGCTAATAGAATAAAGAGTAAGTTTATATAGCTAATACTAGCTAAAGCACCTACAATAGTGCTGTTAATTCTGCTAAATTTATTAAAGAAGTAAATAGTAAGTAATACTACTTATAATAGCAAACTAGTAAATAAATCTACAGTAACGGTTTCTTTACCTCTTTTTACTATATTGCTACTATAGTATATAGTAGCTACTACTTTTGCTTATATCTTGCCTCTTCTAGCTACTTTAGCGTTACCTATAGATGCCTTAGCATCTTTACCTTTATATTGCTAGTTCTAGTGCTTTACTTTATAGTTATTATAAATTCTAAAGATATATATTACTATATTCTACTAGAGTAAGTAATATATATTATCTTTAAAGACCTTAATGCTAGTTTTATCTATTATACTGCCTTTAAGAGTAAATTTATAGGTATAAGTGTAGATAGCATTTTCTATATTCTATACCTTTTCTTTAGCTCTATTAGTATAGTAATACTAACTATAGTCTTCTGTAATAGGCTTTACGTTAATAATATTAATATTATCTTTAATTTCTATAGAAATAGTGCTAAGGATAAACTTATTAACTTTTAGGGTGCTCTTAGCACTTCTAAGCCTACTAAAAGTGCTATATAAGCAGCAGAAATTAAGTAATATAAGATAAATTTTAATGTTATTTAGCTTTATAGCTACTATATTACCTTTATAGTTATATTCTTACTCTTTAAACTTAGAACCTTTACTTTTAGCGTTAAAACTATTATTATAATTAATATATATATTAAAAGCAATATATTCTTCTTTAGGTTTAAATAGTAGTAGTATTATAGCTTAAGTATAGTTATTGTTGTTATTCTTTTCTTAAAATAAGCTATTTAGGTTTACTAGAATTAATAATTTTAAACTACTAAAAGAAAAGGATAATTGTTGGAATCGTCATAACTCCATCGTGCGATTCCGGCGCCTGCATGGGTAGATACAACCGCTGATTGGTTGCATCTGCACACTAGTCTCCACTTACATTAGGGTCGCTAATACCTCTTAATTCCCCCTTAACATAACACTATGCCTAAGGTATATAAGGCATCTAACAGAGTATATAATGTAGCCTCTTTTGCTAGTTAGATATAACTCCTAGATAACCGAATTTAAACCTCTTTAATGTAAATACTAGTGCACTAGTAAATTAGTTATAGAACTAACTTAAAGGAGTATAAATTAGACCCTTAGTCTATTAACACTAATTAGTAGTTGCTTAACTAGGAGTCTTTAGTATAACTAAAGAGATTAGTATAACTAACTACAGATTAGCTAGATTTAGCAAGAAGAGATATAATACTGTTAGCTAGAACCCTTAGCGGCTAACGCAACTAGTAAAGCGTGCTAAAGGAAGGGATATCTTTACAATTGCTTAGTTACTAAGTTATATTTACTTACAATAACGTTTTAGTTTAACTAATTGTTAATATTAAACTCCTAAGGAATTAAATTACTAGCTAGAACCCTTAGCGGCTAATGCTATAGAATTTAACTTCTTTAACTATCTTAGAACTTAGCTAGAAGCTAGCTAAATCCCTCTATCTTTATACTAATTCTATTATAACTACTTTCTCTTTCTATACTACTTAATTTTATCTAATACAATAAGTTTATAATAACCCTAGGTAGATTTATAAGAATTTAAGCAATAACTGCAACCTAATAAGCTTCTAGAATAACTTTAAAAGTATTAAAAACTTCTATTAATAGATTAGAACTTAATATATAAAATTAACCTAGAAACTGCTACTACTACTAATCTAAACAATAGAATTGCCTTTATAATTAACCTCTATAAAGATTAAAGATTTAGAGATTAGGAATAATAAAAGAACTTTAAATTTAACTTCTATAACTAGAATAAAGACCTATTTTAAAGAGCTTCTACTCTAATTATTAAAGCGTTATACAATTTACTACGTAAATATAGAGTCTATACAGGCAGAAGCAGCAGCTAAATTGCTAATTCCCTTAAAAGAGTGCTACAGAAAGAGGAACAATCTATATAGCTAGAAGAAGAGATTAATAAATAAGTAGCATTAGGTAAATTCCACTTAAATCTATACCTAGATATAGAACCTATATCTACAGTAAAGAAGCCTTAATCTTCTTTATAGAACCCTCTCTCTATTACTTTTGTTAAGTGTACCTAGTAATCTAATAGGTATATTAGTAGGAATACTACCTCCTCCTCCTCTACTATAGAATATAAGATTTCTTCTGCTTCTAGCAGTACAACTGTTACTTCCTCCTATAATAGATCCTTCTTAGACTAATATAAGGAAAGTCCTTAACCTTATAAAGATCTATAAGGAAAGCAATAAATACAGCAGCAATATATTCGATTTTATTATGCTAAAAGTAGTTATCCTTAAAGACCTATACTAACAACTTAATTTCTTAGAACTAGCAATAATAAAGGTATTTCTAGTAATACTAATAGGTAAAGCACGTAAATTCTACCTTATAACAATTGCAATAAATATAAGGATAAATTACACCTTTAACTAAATAGTTAAAATTATTAGATAACACTTTAAGACCTTAACTAATAAGTAGTTCTATTGTTAAAGATAGAACAGTATTACGTTACGCAATATAATTGCTAAAAACCCTAATAAATCTATACTTAACTGCCTTAATATAATAATCTAGAACCTTTAAGACATTTACAACAGCCTTTTTAACTCTCTTATAGATAATTCTAAACTTATTAAATAGACTCTCTAAGTAGTTAGAGGCATCCCTAAATATAGCTAAGCTAAATTTATAACTAATATAACATTTTAAGAGCTTATTAGCAACCTATAAAAGTTAATTAGTATTGCAGAAGTACAGAAGAAAATTAGCTAATTCTACGTTAGATTTAACTAACTTAATATTAATAATAAAGCTCTCTATATAGACTGTTAATATTAACGTTTAAGAGACCCTAGCTATAGCAGGAGTAAGACCTAAAAATAACGCTACTTTATTTGCAGAAAAGAAGGATATTAGTTAATAAAGTACAGTAAAAAAGAGCATTAAGAAGTACAGTAAAGATAGTAGAATAACAAGAAGTATAGAACCTCTCCTTTAGACAGTAAATTTAAAGCCTATCTATAGGCTTATAAAGGACTAAGTAAATCTATATAGAATAACAGTTTTAACAATGCTTAAGATATAAGTAAGGCATTTATTAAAGAATCTAATATAGCTAATAAAGGAAAAGCTCCTTAGCTAACAATTATATAATTCTTTACTAATGCTATAACTATAGATAATAGAGCTATCTTCTAGAACCTTAAGGAAGAAGCTTGCTAGTATACTCTACATAAGAAAGACCTATTTATAGAAGATTAATTAAATCCTATAGATCCCTTATTATATTTATTATCTTATGTATTAAAAGAACGTTATTCTAGTAAGATATTTAGAGATATCTTACCTAACACTAAAGCAGTAGAAGTATTAACAGCTAGAATTAACTAAGTATAGGCACTAGTAAAGAAAATGCCTTTATTAAAGATAAATTTATCTAATTAACACTATATAATTACATTTAGCGTAGGATTAGCAACTTTAATAGGCTTTATTATAGTTTTAATAGTCTTTAGCTTAATTACATTTTATATAATTAATATAAGCACCCTATTCCTATACAGCATTAATAATATAGATAAGATGTATATAAAGCTTAACAACCTTAAAAACGTGCTAATTTAAGGCAATTAAAAGGTTTCTATTATCTAGAAATAGAGATATCTATAGTGGACTCTAGAAGCTACAGAAGCAGCTATATTCTTCTTATTAGAAAAGTAAATCTATTAACTTTATTGTTAATTTAAGCATCTCTTTATATAATAATTAATAAAGATTCTACAACGTATAGAAGAAGATATTAGTAATAATAACGCTATTAACAGAATTATATAAGTCTACTACTACTGCTAACTTAATAGTAAATTACCTAGTTAATTCTGATTTACGTTAAAAGATAACTATAACTTTAACTATAAAATTATTGTTAATATTATATATCTAAACAGCAGCTCTATTCTTTATATTGTTAATTCTATAACCTTATTCTAGGCAGCCTACTTTCTAGAACCCTAAAAGCAGAAAGCATAAAACATCTAGAATGCATTAAAAGAATACTAGATTAATACCTATTTAGGCCCTTCTAACTAGATAGTTTATAATGCTAAAAAGAACTTTATATCTACTAAATTCCGCTATTATATATAAATGTTGTCCGTTAATGTTAATAAAGTTCCTATTAAAGCCTATAACAGCATTAGTAAAGTTAAATAGTACTATAGCCTATTATAAAGAGCTTACAACATTATTAACAATAAATTAGGCACTAATACTAGTATTATAAAGGATTAAAAGCTTTAAATAGCTGTTAAAGCTGTTAATAATTCTGCTAAACTTAATAGTCTTATGCCTATATTACTAGTCTTTAGTTTCTACCTCTGTATAATAGATAATTTATCTCTAAGCCTTTCTGTAATATAATAAGCTTTAATTCTATATAAAGCTACTAATAAAGCCTAAAAGTGCCTAGTATAAAGACAAATTTACAATGCCCTTACCTCCTACAACAGCCTAAATATAACACCTATATATTTACTGCCTCTGCAGTTAGAAGTGTATATATAGCGTAAAAAAGAAGGCTAGTAAGGCCCCTATAAGCTGCTTGCTATAGATAGTAAGAAGTGCACTATATAAATGCCTTACAGCCTTATTTGTTTTTATATAACTATTGTAAAACTCTACTACTATAATAACAATAAACCTAACAATTATTCTGCTGTTTCTAACGTTATATCTAATAAAAGCAATATAGAATCTCTACTTAAAAGTAATTCTATTCTACTAAAGAAGAAAGAAAGACCCCTAAAGGTAAAACAATTAATTAATTTAAACCTAATATAGAAAAGAGGTTCTAGAAGACTAAGAAAGAACCCTCTTTCTATTCTAATTAATTCTATATAAAATTTCTCTACTTTTAATAATAAACTAAATAGATATATTACTGTTTCTAGCCTAACTGCTAGTAGTCCTTATAATTCTAATCCTAGTAGTAATATTAATTCTACTTATATATTACTGTATAAATCTAACAATAAAATTTTCTTTTCTACAAAAGAAACAGTAAACTATAACTTAGCTATATAACTAAGGAAAGACAATAAGATTACAGCAAAAGGTACTCTATTTAAAGCATTTAATTAAGCTAAAATTAATGCACTATTAGCTAGAGATATCTTCTAATTTATTAAATTTAACCCTACTATATATAATAACTATATCTTTAAATCTTATATAGTTTAAGAAGTTAAAGGAAAAGGAACTATATTACTGTATAAGAAGTTAAGACTAGTTATCTAAGGATATAACAACAGCAATAAATTATTAATTTTAATGTAATCCCTAACAATTTAATAAGCTAGTTAACGCTTAATTATAGCACTAGCTCTATCTCTCTAAAAACGCAATATTGTTTTATAGATCTACAATATTATATAGGCTTATATACAATTTAATACTAATTTAAATAGATTAATTATTATATAACTTCCTAACTAAATTAAATACCTATATCTTTATAATACAGTAATAGAAGTAATTAAGCCTCTATATAGAATCGCTAAAGCAGGTATATATTAGTAGTTTATATACTTTTACTACTACTGTAACAATTTAAGTATAGTTACATTAATATATAACCTCTACTTACTAATATTAAACAATAAGAATTGCTTTAGAATTATTAGAATATAGACTAACAATACACTAGAACTAAGCAATAGAACCTTCTCTAACTGTAAGAAATCTAAACTGCAGAAAGCTAATTTTACTGTAAAGCTAAAGTAGAGCTTAACAGTAGAAACGCTACTAATTTTTAACGGATATATATTAACTAAATCTAATAACAGCACTTTAACTCTTTACTAGAAAGGTTAAAGCAAAAGGATTTAACCTATTAATACTACTAGTGTTAATATAGATTTAACGAAACAATAGTACATTAAGCAATAAGCCTACAGCGTATATATTGCTACAATCTATTAACTAGAAGCTGTATTTAACCTTTCTATTACTGTACAACAGTAAGATATTACAATTAACAATATTAAGCAGCTAAATAAGAGGCTTTAATAGTAGATTAATAACTAAACCTATAGATTATAATATATCCTAATAGACCTTCTCTTTACTAAATTATATACATTTATTAATAAATCCTTTATAAACAATAAAGATTTAAGCTTCTAGATAGAATATATAATTATCTTAAGCAATAAAGAAGCTTATAAAAAGAACGCTAAATTTATAATAAAAGGTAATATTATTATATATAGCTCTATTAAAAGTAAGAGAGTTATAAGGAGTGCACTTACATTAGAACTATACAGTATAGTGCAAGGCATAAATATATTGTATGCTATTAGTACTACATTAAATATAGTAATAAAGCAGCTATAGATACTGCTAATTCTAGTAGTAGTCTATATAGATTCGTTCTTATTGTATAAATACCTTATAAAGCTTAGTATAATAAAGGAAAAGAGATTAATAATTAACATTATAGCGCTATATTAATTATATAAAAGGCGTAAAATCGACGAAATCTGTTAGATTAACGGCAAAGATAATATTACTAATTTAATAATAAAAGCAACGCTAAATAAGACTCTTAAATCCTTTATTAACAACAATAAAGCTAATATATAGGTAGAAGGCTAAGTAAAGAGACCTATAAATTAATGCAGAAGGATATTAGATTTATTGTTATTTATTCCTTTAATCTATTTTGTTATTACTGTAACTGTTAAAGTTACTCTACTAGCACAATAAAAAGAGAGACTGCTAATGTTAGAATCGTTATAACTCTATTGTGCGATTCCAGCGCCTATATAGGTAGATATAACTGCTAATTAGTTGCATCTATACACTAGTCTCTACTTACATTAGGGTTGCTAATACCCCTTAATTCCCCCTTAATATAACACTATACCTAAGGCATATAAGGCATCCAACAGGGTATATAATATAGCCTCTTTTGCTAGTTAGATACAACTCCTAGATAACTGAATTTAAACCTCTTTGATGTAAATACTAGTGCACTAGTGAATTGGTTATAGGACCGACTCGAAGGAGTATAAATTAGACCCTTGGTCTGTCGACAATAATAGTAGTAGATTTTCTATAGAAGAAACAGAAGAGGCTAGAAGTAGCTCTATAGAGGCTAGCTAGTTCTATAGGCTATAGAAATTTACTCTATAGGTAGTCTATTGCCCTTAGTGTAGTATTCTAGTGTTTAACTATTAAAAGTAGCTAAATAATAGCCTAAGGGAATAGAAAGAGCAGTAGCTATAATAGTATTAATAAATTTATAAAGATTTTATAATATATAAAGGTGTAAGAAAAAGGTTATATAGTAGAAAGTATAAAAATTTATAAAAGTAAAGGTAAATTTATAGAAAAAGTAGGTTAAAACAATAGTATATAGATTTATAGGTGTTTTCTTTTTAACCTTCTGTAATTCTATAATATAAGTTAATTTTAATAGTTCTAATAATAATAAATAAGGAAATAAAGAAAGAAATACTAAAGGATTTAAATAATCTATTATATAATAAAGGAAATTAAGACTTATAAGGAAAAGAGTTAGTAGTAAGCTTTTGCTAGCTAATTTAGGGCTTTTTAGTAGGCTATATTACCTTTTTAATAATGCTAATACTCTTCTTTCTAATTTATAGAGTGCTTCTATAAATATTTATTTATAATTTTAAAAGTATTAACTTTAAGCTTATCTTTAGCAATCTATTAGTTATCTTTAGTAAAGAACTCTTTCTATTATATAAGGAATTCTAAATGTAGCTTACTTAACTTACTATAGAAACGTTAGATTTAATAGGCATAAATTTACTTAATTTCCTAATAGTTCTCTATACTAAACCTTTCTATTATAATTAGCAGTAGCAGTTACTCTTTTTAGTTAAAAGAGTTTTTACTCTATCTTAGCTTTTAAAAGTAAGCTACTAATACTACTAAGTATATATATAAATCTAGTAGAAAATCTAAGTAAAATAATAATAGGCTTACTTTTATAAGAACCTTATATAGCTTTACTTATTAAAGAGACTATTTCTTTTTTAGCTTTTCTAGAAGTATATATCCTTAATATAATTATAGGTAGACTATATTCTTTACTTTAATATTAATAGACTTATACTAGGCGTTATATTTAATTTTACTTAAGGTATTTACTATATTAATAGCTATTTCTGCCTTTTACTAGTATAGCTTCTAAAGTATAGCTATATTACTTATATCTATTCTATTACTAAGAACGTTATCTAATTAAATTAGATTAACAATAGTAGTTAGTTAGAAACTATATATAAGTTTATTAAGGGAAATCTCTATATTAGCTACTACTGCATTATTAAGTTAGTGCTATAGTGCTAGAAGTATTATAGTCTATAGTGTATTTAGATTTATAACTATATAGTATTAAACAGTAATAATAACTATTTAATTCTTCTATTTAGCTATTCTATTTATCTATAGGTAGTAAGCTGTAACTATAAGCAATTTACTTCTAATTTAGGTAAATATACTTCTCTAAATGTTAAAAATAAACTTTAGATCTTAGTTACTTATAATCTACTTAAAAAGGCCTTAGTTTAATAAATATAGTATTTATAAGAGTAGTTCTGCCTAAATTTCTACTGTATATATTATATACTTAAGTATAAGAATTATTTACTTACTAAATAGGCAATTTACTAGATATAGTAAGTTATAGAAGCTATATTTATCTTTTTACTATAGGGTGTTTATTAAGCTAACTTTAGGTATATTAGTAATAAAATTAAGTAAAATTATATAGAAAAGCGTTAAAACTAACTTTAATAACCTTAATTTCTTTAGTAGCTTACTGCAGTTAATTACATTTTCTTTATAGGTATAGTAGTAAGCAATATAGGTTTAAATCTACTTATATATCTATAGAAAGTAAACTGCCTATAATTCTACTGCTATTCTATAGGCACTAAAATAGTTTTAATTATTATAGACTATTTTAAGGATAGATTCTATAACCTTTATAGATATATATAGTTAAAATAGGCCTTTTCTATTATAATAGTATAAAAGCCTATTGTTTTATAGAGCCTATTTATATAGTAGAATCCTTAGTCTTTATTATTAATTTTACTAAGCTTACTTTTTATAAAAGTTCTTAATACCTTCTATAATTCTATTAAGCTTTAGATTAAAACTATAGCCTTAAATAATTTCCTCTTTTAAACCTTTATCTAATACTACTATAGCGCTATATTCTTTAGTAAAAAATACACTTACATTAAGCTTATTAAATTCGCTATTATAAGCTTTCTTTTAGTATAAAACTATAACTAGTAACCTAAAGAGCGCATTTAGCACTATATTTAGTACTTTTAGTATATAGAAAACTCTTAGGTTAAATTATAATAGATAATTAGCTACTTTAGCTAATTTTAGGTTAGCTTTATCTAAATCTATTATAGTAAGTAAGGTATATTTAATAATTCCTTTTACTAATAAGTAGTTTATAATAATATTAATAGTGTAGTAGTTAAATTAAACTATTTTCTATAGCTTTTAAACACTCTATATAATTATAGCTACCTTTACTTTAGTTAATCTATAATATTTCTTTAGGTTAAAAGTATATCTTAAAAGAAAAAGAATTAGTTAAAGCTAGTTATTTTTAATATCTTTACTAAATATACTATAACTATTCTATTTACCTATAAGCTAAAAGATAAAGAGCCTAAATTCTTCCTTATAAGTATTAACTTTAAAGAATAAATACTTACTAAAGTTATAGTGCTATAGAATAGTGTTTTTATTAAGGTATACTTTTACCTCTTAAAATGCCTTTTTTTTCTTAGGTTTTAGTAAAAATATTACTTTTTAGGCTTTCTTTTAGTATATTAGTTTAGGTAAACTATTAGTTAAGCCTTTTTTATAAAGCTCTTATAGTAAAGTAGTCTTTTATTTCTATAGTAAGTAAATTTATATATTAAACTATAGAATACTTTTCTATAAAAAGCTAGCTATACTAATAAAGGTCTTTAAATTTATAAGATTTACTAAAAACTTAAGTTTTTAAAAAGCTTTTAGCTTATTATTTATATTAATAATTTTATTACTATTAACAATAAAACTTAATAGCTAAATAGCTAAGTAGCTTATAAATAACTTCTTTATAGCTATTATTAACTTATTTTTCTTTAGAATTAATAAAACTATATTAAGGTATATAAGGTAGTTCTCTATAAAGTTAAAGAATATAATAATATTATTAATATAGATTTATATAAAATATTAATGCCTTTAAAATAATTAGTTTATATATTATTAAGTAAAAGCTAATATATTCTTAAAGCTTATAAGTGCTATATTTAATGCTTTTAATCCTTATTTTAATATTACTACTATATAAGATTAATATTCTTATCTTATAGAAAGCTAGTAGAAAAACCCTAATATATTAAAGAGTAAAAATATCTTTTTACTATATATATTTACTATAATATTTAATTAATCTAGTAAGAGGTATATATTTAGTATTACTATACTATTAAGTAGCTTTATATTAACTATAACTTATTCTTTTCTTTCTATTAAGGTTTTAATCTACACTATAAAGGCTAAAT
>JFHB01000323.1:0-24975 GCA_000729835.1 Atkinsonella hypoxylon
AAGATAAAAACACTAATTTTATATAGTAGTAATATTAAAATAAAGATTAAAAGTATTAAATGTAGCACTTATAGGCTTTAAGAATGCACTAGCTTTTACTTAATAGTATATAGACTAATTATTTTAAAAGTATTAATATTTTATATAAATCTATATTAATAATATTATTATATTCTTTAACTCTACTAAGAACTACCTTATATACCTTAATATAGTCTTATTAATTCTAAAGAAAAATAAGTTAATAATAGCTATAAAGAAGTTATTTATAAGCTACTTAGCTATTTAGCTATTAGGTTTTATTGTTAATAGTAATAGAATTATTAATATAAATAATAAGCTAAAAGCTTTTTAAAAACTTAAGTTTTTAGTAAATCTTATAAATCTAAAGACCTTTATTAGTATAGCTAGCTTTTTATAAAAGAGTATTCTATAGTTTAATATATAAATTTACTTACTATAGAAATAAAAAACTACTTTACTATAAGAGCTTTATAAGAAAGGCTTAGCTAATAGTCTACTTAAACTAATACACTAAAAAAAAGCCTAAAAAGCAATATTTTTACTAAAACCTAAGAAAAAAAAGGTATTTAAAGAGGTAAAAGTATACCTTAATAAAAATACTATTCTATAGCACTATAACTCTAGTAAGTATTTATTCTTTAAAGTTAACGCTTATAAGAAAGAATTTAGGCTCTTTATTTTCTAGCTTATAGGTAAATAAAATAGTTATAGTATATCTAGTAAAGATATTAAAAGCAACTAGCTATAGCTAATTCTTTTTCTCTTAAGATATACTTTTAACCTAAAGAAATATTATAGATTAACTAAGGTAGAGGTAGCTATAATTATATAAAGTATTTAAAAGCTATAGAAAATAGTTTAATCTAACTGCTACACTATTAATATTATTATAAACTATTTACTAGCAAAAGGGATTATTAAATATACCTTACTTACTATAATAGATCTAGATAAAGCTAACTTAAAATTAGCTAAAGTAGTTAATTATTTATTATAATTTAACCTAAAAGTCTTTTATATACTAAAAGTACTAAATATAGTGCTAAATATACTCTTTAGGTTGCTAGTTATAGTTTTATACTAAAAGAAGGCTTATAATAGTAAATTTAATAAGCTTAATATAAGTGCGTTTTTTACTAAAGAATATAGCGCTATAGCAGTATTAAATAAAGGTTTAAAAGAGAAAATTATTTAAGGCTATAGTTTTAATCTAAAGCTTAGTAGAATTATAGAAAGTATTAAGGACTTTTATAAAAAGTAGAATTAGTAAAATTAACAATAAAGGCTAAGGATTCTAATATATAGATAAACTCTATAAAACAATAGACTTTTATACTATTATAATAGAAAAGGCCTATTTTAACTATATATATCTATAAAGGTTATAGAATTTATCCTTAAAACAGTTTATAACAATTAAAACTATTTTAGTGCCTATAGAATAGCAGTAGAATTATAGATAGTTTACTTTCTATAGATATATAAGTAGATTTAAACCTATATTACTTACTGCTATATTTATAAAGAAAATATAATTAACTGCAGTAAGCTGCTAAAGAAATTAAGGTTGTTAAAGTTAGTTCTAACTCCTTTCTATATAATTTTACTTAATTTTATTACTAATATATCTAAAGTTAGCTTAATAAACACTTTATAGCAAAAAGATAGATATAGCTTCTATAACTTACTGTATTTAGTAAATTGCTTATTTAGTAAGTAAATAATTCTTATACCTAGGTATATAATATATACAGTAGAAATTTAGGTAGAACTACTTTTATAAATACTATATTTATTAAACTAAGGCCTTCCTAAGTAGATTATAAGTAACTAAGATCTAAAGTTTATTTCTAATATTTAAAGAAATATATTTACCTAAATTAGAAGTAAATTGCTTATAGCTATAGCTTACTACCTATAGATAAATAGAATAGCTAAACAGAAGAATTAAATAGTTATTATTACTGTTTAATACTATATAGTTATAAATCTAAATACACTATAGACTATAATACTTCTAGCACTATAGTACTAACTTAATAATATAGTAGTAGCTAATATAGAGATTTCCTTTAATAAACTTATATATAGTTTCTAACTAGCTACTATTATTAATTTAGTCTAATTAGATAATATTCTTAGCAATAGAATAGATATAAGCAATATAGCTGTACTTTAGAGGCTATACTAGCAAGAGGTAGAAATAGCTATTAGTATAGTAAATGCCTTAAGTAAGATTAAATATAACGCTTAATATAAGCCTATTAATATTAAAGTAAAGAATATAGTCTATCTATAATTACACTAAGGATATATACTTCTAGAAAAGCTAAAAAAGAAATAGTCTCCTTAATAGGTAGAGCTATATAAGGTTCTTATAAAAGTAAGCTTATTGTTATTTTACCTAGATTTCCTACTAGATTTATATATATACTTATTAGTATTAGTAGCTTACCTTTAGAAGCTAAGATAAAGTAAAAACCCTTTTAACTAAGAAAAGTAACTACTACTGCTAATTACAATAAAAGGGTTTAGTATAAAGAACTATTAGGAAATTAAGTAAATTTATACCTATTAAATTTAATATTTCTACAGTAAGTTAAGTAAGCTATATTTAGAATTCCTTATATAATAGAAAGAGTTCTTTACTAAAGATAACTAATAAATTGCTAAAGATAAGCTTAAAGTTAATACTTTTAAAATTATAAATAAATATCTATAGAAACACTCTATAAATTAAAAAGAAGAGTATTAGTGTTATTAAAAGAGTAATATAGCCTACTAGAAAGCCTTAAATTAGCTAGTAGAAGCTTACTACTAACTCTTTTTCTTATAAGTCTTAATTTCCTTTATTATATAATAGATTATTTAAATCCTTTAGTATCTCTTTTCTTATATCTTTATTTATTATTATTAGAACTATTAAAATTAACCTATATTATAGAATTATAGGAGGTTAAAAAGAAAATACCTATAAATCTATATATTATTATTTTAACCTACTTTTTCTATAAATTTACCTTTACTTTTACGAATTTTTACGCTTTTTACTATATAACCTTTTCTTTATACCTTTATATATTATAAAATCTTATAAATTTATTAATACTATTATAGCTACTACTCTTTCTATCCCTTTAGGCTATTATTTAGCTACTTCTAATAGTTAAACACTAGAATACTACACTAAGGGCAATAGACTGCCTATAGAGTAAATTTCTATAGCCTATAGAACTAGCTAGCCTCTATAGAGCTACTTCTAGCTCTTTCTATCCCTTTTGCAGAAAATCTACTACTATTATCCTTTTCTTTTAGTAGTTTAGAATTATTAATTCTAGTAAATCTAAATAGTTTATTCTAAGAAGAGAATAATAATAGTAACTACACTTAAGCTATAATACTACTACTATTTAAACCTAAAGAAGAATATATTACTTCTAATATATATATTAATTATAATAATAGTTCTAACGCTAAAAGTAAAGGTTTTAAGTTTAAGGAGCAAGAATATAACTATAAAGGTAATATAGTAGCTATAAAGCTAGATAACATTAAAACTTATCTTACGTTACTTAATTTCTACTGCCTATATAGCACTTTTAGTAGGCTTAAAAGTGCTAAAGGCACCCTAAAAGTTAATAAGTTTATCCTTAGCACTATTTCTATAGAAATTAAAGATAATATTAATATTATTAACGTAAAGCCTATTATAGAAAACTATAGTTAGTATTACTACACTAATAGAGCTAAAGAAAAAGTATAGAATATAGAAAATACTATTTACACTTATACCTATAAATTTACTCTTAAAGGTAGTATAATAAATAAAACTAGTATTAAGGTCTTTAAAGACAATATATATTACTTACTCTAGCAGAATATAGTAATATATATCTTTAGGATTTATAATAACTATAAAGTAAAGCACTAGAACTAGCAATATAAAGGTAAAGATGCTAAGGTATCTATAGGTAACACTAGAGTAGCTAAAAGAGGTAAAATATAGGCAAAAGCAGTAGCTACTATATACTATAGTAGTAATATAGTAAAAAGAGGTAAAGAAACTATTACTATAGATTTATCTACTAGTTTACTGTTATAAGCAGTATTACTTACTATTTACTTCTTTAATAAATTTAGCGGGATTAATAGTACTATTGTAGGTACCTTAGCTAGTATTAGCTATATAGACTTACTCTTTATTCTATTAGCTAAAGTGTAATTCTAGAGCTAGTGTAATAGTCTTCTTTAGAAGAAGTATAAATTTAACGCTAAGGAAATAATTAAAGCTTACCTTAAGGACACTTCTATAAGTAGTAATACTATATAGAAGTAACTTAACCTCTATATTACTAAAATTAATAAGTTAAATAAAAAGATTAACTAGGTTAAAATAGAGGCTAAAGGAGGTCTATTTAATAAGCAATTTAATAAATTATAGACTACTATTTACAGTATATATAACTAACTAAATAGCATAAGTTAATTTAATAAAGGTATTAATAACGTTATTAATAAAAATAAAACCTTACTAAAGGTTGCTAGTAATATTAATATACTATAGGTAGAAAGCAAACGCCTATAATATAAAATTAACTATATTTATATAGACTTCTTAGAACGCTTAGCTAACTAGCTTATTGCTATATAAGGCCTCTTTAGTAATAGATTTAGCACTATTTAATGTAGAAGAAGTGCTTAGTTTATTTTAATTAATTTATCTTTAATGTATTTCTCTCTATTAATTCTATAAAAGATACCTTCTACAGTAAAGCTAACACTAACTAAGGTAAAAACGCTAACTAAAAGGCTAGCTATAGGTAAACTAGTAAAAATACCTATTAAGCGTAAAACTAGCGCCTTTTAGGTAAAACTCTCCCTAAAGCTGCTAGAAATATCCTTTAGCTTTACTTTCTAGAGAGAACTAACAGCTTACTATAACTAACTAATAATTTACTGCTATTACTAATGCTTAAGGATTAAAATAGGCTATATATATATAAAGAAATGCACTAAAGGGATTTAATAGAAAATTTGCTTTAATATAGATTAATTTTAATGCTTTTAACACTATATAGAATAATCTTATATAAAGAATATGCTATATAGATTTAATAAATTAGCTTTATTATATAAGATTAATTTATAGGATTTAATATTATCTAAAATAATTTTATATAACTTTACTTATATATAGAATATAGAATAAGCTTTAACGCTCTATTAGGTTTAAGGAAATCTATTAATTTAATATATAGATTTAATAGTTACTAGATTATAAGTGTAATTTAGGCATTATAAGTGTACAGAAAAATATATAAATATAGTAACCTATACTGTAGATTGCACTACAATAACAATAATGTATACTTATACAATAAAACAATAACTACCTTTCTATACCTTTTATAACAGTTAGATTAATAAGTTATTTAGTTTAATCTAATACGCTTTCTAATAACTAACAATTAATTTTTAGAACAGCTAGAACAGCTAATCTTTTTTGTAGAGGCAGCACTTATTATAAAATAATCCTATAGACCTATAGGTTACTAGTGTATATAACTGCAATTATATATAAGTAGTTAGAAGCAACACTTAGGTAGTTAGATTAAACAATTAATAATTATTCACTAGAACACTATTTCTAGATGCTCCTTATAGAAGCTCTTACAACTCCTCTTACGATTTATTGCATAACCTGTTGAATCCAACAACCTATTGTCACTTCCGACAAACCCACGTTAGATCCCACCGTAACAGTAGGCTGCCTAGAATAAGGTTGCAGAATTAATAACGTAAAGAATAGAGCTACTATCTAGATATATAATATTAACAATAATTTTGTAGTTAAAGTTATAGTTATCTTTTAACGTAAATTAGAATTAACTAGGTAATTTACTATTAAGTTAGCAGTAGTAGTAGACTTATATAATTCTATTAATAGCGTTATTATTACTAATATCTTTGCCTATACATTATAGAATCTTTATTAATTGTTATATAAAGGGATGCCTAAATTAACAATAAAGCTAATAGATTTACTTTTTTAATAGAAAGAATATAGCTACTTCTATAGCTTCTAGAGTTTACTATAGGTATCCTTATTTCTAAATAATAGAAACCTTTTAGTTGCCTTAAATTAGTACGTTTTTAAGGTTGTTAAGCTTTATATACATTTTATCTATATTATTAATGCTATATAGAAATAGAGTGCTTATATTAATTATATAGAATATAATTAAGCTAAAGACTATTAAAACTATAATAAAGCCTATTAAAGTTACTAATCCTGCGCTAAATGTAATTATATAGTGTTAATTAAATAGATTTATCTTTAATAAAGGCATTTTCTTTACTAGTGCTTATACTTAGTTAATTCTAGCTATTAATATGCCTACTGCTTTAGTGTTAAGTAAAATGCCTCTAAATGTCTTACTAGAATAACGTTCTTTTAATATATAAGATAATAAATATAATAAGGGATCTATAGAATTTAATTAATCTTCTATAAATAGGTCTTCCTTATGTAGAGCATACTAGTAGGCTTCTTCCTTAAGGTTCTTAAAGATAGCTCTATTATTTATAGTTGCAGTATTAGTAAAGAATTGTATAATTATTAGCTAAGGGGTTTATCCTTTATTAGCTATATTAAATTCTTTAATAAATACTTTACCTATATCTTAAGCATTATTAGAACTGTTATTCTATATAAGTTTACTTAATCCTTTATAAGCCTATAGATAGGCTTTAAATTTACTGTTTAAAGAAAAGGTTCTATATTTTTTATTATTCTACTATCTTTACTGTACTTCTTAATGTTCTTTTTTACTATACTTTATTAACTAATATTCTTCTTTTCTATAGATAAAGCAGCATTGTTTTTAGGTCTTACTTCTACTACAGCTAGGATCTCTTAAACGTTAATATTAATAGTCTATATAGAGAGCTTTATTATTAATATTAAGTTAGTTAAATCTAGTGTAGAATTAGCTAATTTCCTTCTATACTTCTGCAATACTAATTAACTTTTATAGGTTGCTAATAAGCTCTTAAAATGTTGTATTAGTTGTAAATTTAGCTTAGCTATATTTAGGGATACCTCTAACTGCTTAAAGAGTTTACTTAATAAGTTTAGAATTATCTATAAAAGGGTTAAAAAGGCTATTATAGATATCTTAAAGTATTGAAAATAATAGGGATTACAGAACTAGATATCTAAGAGGGTAGTGGTCTCTTAGATTTAGCACCTGTAATTGCTCCTAGCAATTATCACGTAGTGGAAGCAGCAGCGGCCTAAATCAAGCTGTAGTGTATAGTATAGATCACGTAGAGGCAATAGATAACTGTAATAGTAGTATCTTTATATTAAGAGCGCTGTAACGAACTTAGTGAGGGTAGAATCTTAAATCTTTCTAGTCCCTTATAAACCCTCTAACTATATTGGCGGGCTGTAGTCGCTAGAAGGGGCTTATAGGCTACTTTATAATTTCCGTAAAAAGATTTACTATATAAAAACAAAAAAATCAACTTATAGCTATACAAACGAGACGCCTATATGTATAATTTAACAAATTCCACTAATAACAAGCAACCCTTATAAGCAACTCTATCTAACAATTATACTATTAGATAGCCCTAATTCTTAGCTTTTAAATAGTATACTTCTTAAATTTCTACTATTGCTAGTTGTAGAGAAAATCGCAGTTAAAGTTAACTATAGGTTAGGCAACTTTGCCTTAGTTAAATCTAGATGTTTACATCTAGTAACAACAATATCTCTACTAAAAATCAACGTAACAAGACCTAATAAGGGTTACGTAATAGAGCAACTAGTAGGCATAAAAATAGGCTATATAGGGTAGCTTATTTTTAACACTCCCTCTAGAAATGTAAGAAGTAACTAGTTCTATAAGCAACTTAGCTCCTTTAAAGGATATCTAAGTTAGAATTAACTAACGAAATACAGTACTAATAACAGAACTAAATAACATAACCAATTCCAGCAATTCCAGGGTAGTTATAGTTGAATATAACTAGTTGTTGTTAATTGTTTTTGTTGTTTTCAATTTTTAACTGTTTTTTGTTGCTTTTCGATTTTTTTTAAGTGTTTTTTTGTTGCTTTTATAAGCTAGCTAGAAAGCTCTAGTAACTTAATAAATTGTTAATGCTTTTAAATAGCAAGAGGCTTAGTTAGGCTATCTGCTAGCATCTAATTTGTATTAATATAACTAACCTTAGCTATACCTTTACAAATCTTTTCCCTAATGTAGTTAAACTTCAAAAGGGTGTACTTAGTCCTACTATACAACGTTAGGTTGTAAGCAGTGACTATAGCACCTTAATTATTACACCTAATAGGAATAGGAGGGGTTAAAGGCAGCTTTATCTCCTTAAAAAGGCTGTAGAGCCACTTTAATTCCCTAATAGCTTTAGATAATGCATTAGATTCTGCTTCTAAAGTAGAAAGAGCAATAGTACTAGCTTTCTTCGATTTCCAGCTAATAGGTCCACTAGCTAGCTTATATAGATAAGCATAGGTTGATTTAGAAGAGACTTTATCACCAGCAAAATCGCTATTGCAATAACTAAGGAGGGTCTTAAGTACTTCTTTACAACTAATAGAGCTATTAAAAGCTTTAGAAGAAGACCCTAGTGGTATAGAATGCTTATAAATAATAGTAAAGCTTCTAGTACCACTTAAGTACCTTAGGAGGTGCTTAGAGGCGTTTAGGTGCTCTATATAGGGCTTAGCTAGAAAGGTTAATAGCTACTGAACGGAAAAAGCAATATTAGCCCTAGTTAGCAACATTAGGTACATTATAGTGCCTATTATGCTCTAATAAAGCTTATAATCGGATTTTAAGAGAAGTTTTATAACTAGTTGCTTTAGAATCCCTAGCTGTATAGGGATAGAAGCTAGCTTAGCATCTAGCATTTTGAATCTTTCTAGGGCTTTAAGGATGTATTAAGATTAATAGATTTTAATAGACCTTTTAGACCTATTATAGGTGATTTAAACGCCTAGAAAGAATTCTGCTGGTCCCCTATCTTCTATTAGATAAGCTTTATGTAATAACTTCTTTAGCTTATTAATATAGCTTAGATTTAGACTAATTAGAAGACAGTTATCTACGTAAGTAGCAATATACGTAGATGTAGCTAGGTTATAAAAGACTGCTGGGTTTAATATAAGAGGTTTAAATCTATGCTTTTAAAGTAATTCTATTAGAATTTACTGCTATTCTCTAGGACTTTGCTTTAGACTATAGAGGGATTTTTCTAGCTTAATTACTTGCTCTTTAGAGGGCTTATAATTACAGCTTTTTAGTAGCTTAGCTACTGATAGCGTTGCTTCTGCAAATTCAACGAATCTATCTAGGATTTCTATATAAATAGCTTCCTTTAGCTTGCTATTTAAAAACGCTCCTATAAAGTCAATTTACTTAACTTCCTAGTTATTAAAAGCTGCAAGGGCTAATAATATACGCCAGCTAGGAGGAATACTAGTTGCAGCAAAGGTCTCTAGATAGTCTTAACCTTCTATTTACATAAATCCCTTAGCAACAAGGCGGGCCTTATATTTAATAGGATTATTTTCTTTATCCTTTTTTAGCCTGTAGATAAGCCTATTCTTTAGAACTCTTTAGCCCTTAAGTACTTAGTCTTTCCCTATAAATTTAAAGGTTCTAGCAGCTAATAGCTGCTTAAATTCGCTATAGGTAGCTTCTATCTAATACTGCTTAGTAGAGCTTTTTAGGGCTTGCTTCTACATGTTAGGAAGTTTATCCTTGCTATTAGAAGTAATAGCTGCTTTAGTCCTAGCCTTAAAGCATAGATCCTTAATTAAGGAAAATATGTCTCCATCTAAATCTATAGCATCAGCATCAATAGATTCAGCTTCAGCTTCTATAGGTTCTATATTAGCCTAAGGGGCTTCTATAGATATAGGGGCTTTAGGGGCCTCTATAGCTTCTATAGGGTTGCTTGGTAGAAGAGCTTGATTTTCTACAGGTTCTAGTGGATAATTCAGCACATCTAGATGACTAGAATAAGGATACTTAGGAGTATAATTATCTTCTAATTGCTGCTAGTTATCGATTTCTCTCTCTAAAGGATTATCTACTATAGAACTAATAGGAACCTTAGGGATGCCCTATAAAATAGGACCTATTCCTTCTATAATTTTAACGAAGCTAGTCTTTATAACAGCTTGTTTAGAGAGGATGTATATTAGATATACATTAGAACCTAGTGTAGCTAAAAGTCTACTAGGAATAGTTCTTTTAGCTAGCTTCTGCAACCTAGATCTCTATTCTAATAGGATTAGAACTTCGCAATAGAAGCCTATAGCTCTAATTTTAGAAAAATTAGGCTTATAGGTCTTAGAAGGCTCTAAATTAGCTAGATATAGCTGTTTAGAACTTAGTGGTTTAGTACTATTCGCAGTAGTATTAACTAAATCCACTATAGCAGGAAGGATGTAAGACTATAGATATAGAGGTAATTGTAACTACTGTAGGGTAGCACATAAACGGTCTAGAAGTACCCTTATAGCTCTCTCTATTAGCCTATTCTGTTTATAAATATAGGGGCAAGAGGTGCTAAAGTAAATACCCTTAGAAGATAGCTAAGCTTGCAACCTAGTATTAATTTCTGTACTACTATTAAAATAAAGGTGTTTAGGGTAGCAGTTATACTGGTTTTTTAATTCCTTAAAGAAGCCTTTAATACAGCTATAGAGAGTAGAACCCTCTTTATTAGCTAGATTAAAAGACCACTTATACCGTAATTTTCTATTAATTAGAAAAAGAACTAGAGGCCTCTTATTGTGCAGTATAGGCTCTATTTTAACAGTATCTCCCTCTATAATATCTAAACATCTAGGGGGGTCAGGAATAGCATGCTTGCTAGGTCTTCTAACAGCTTTAGCTTGGTTGCAAGCTAGGCAGTTAAAATCCTTTTCCTTGATTTTTGTAAAATCAGGAATACCTTTAGTAATAGAAGCAGTCTTCTTTAGTAAAAGGAGTCCTATATGCCCTAATCTAACGTGCTAAGTAGCAGCTAATTCTAGGAGCTTCTTATAGGAAGAAGAAGCTATAGGGTTACTAGAATTATTATTAGAGCTAGCTTCCTGTTGCTCCCTATCTTGCTAGATCTCTTAAGAACTACAGGCCTTGTTTAAGGGATCTAGATAGCCACTTCCTCTAATATCTAGCAACTTAGGATTTAGACCTTCTAAATCCCCGTTATTAGAAGGAATCTAACTAGGAGCCTATTTAGGAACTAGGGCTAATGGCTCTATAGCATCGTTATTGGTATTATCTTCTTCTTTAAAATTAGATAATTCCTCAATTTAGCTATATTTCTCTAGATTAAAACTAGGCTGTTAAGGGATTTAAACCTCTATAGAATAACTAGCATTATAACCGCTATTATAACTATTGCTAGCTAGAAATCCTATATAAGAGAGATTAGCGTGGTTTTTATACACTTTAGGGGTCTCTTGCCCCTTAAGCTGTAAGAAGAAACTATACTTTTTGGGATTTAGAAGCTTACAGCAGCTTCTATCAGCTAGAAATAGCTAATTTCTAAGGAGAGTGCCCCTTATTAAATAGTGCTTTAGACCACTAATTAGGTTAGTATCTAAACCTAGGCAATACAGAGCATCCTTTAGAGCTAAAGGCCTATATTTAGCTGGATTTATACTAACTAGTACCTAGAATACAGCAGTTCCCTGTCCTTTAGGATAAATAGAACCTCCTCTAGTAGCAATAGGCGCGGTTTTACCCTTTTTTATAGGCTTAAAAGTCCTAAAAAATGCCTTATTGTTAACTATATAACAGGTAGAACCTATATCGTATAGTAGGGAGTTTTTAATTATTCCGTTAGAGTAATTAAAAGAAGGGGTATTATTACTAGTAGTACTAGTATCACTAGTAGTAGATTCTGTATCTAAGTCATAAGAATTATCACTACTAGAACTGCTAGAATTATTAGATTCTATAGTATCCTGGTTGCTAGTAGATAGGTTATAACAACCTATAGCAAAAGCAGCTTCTCTATCCTTATTCCTAGAGTTTTTGTTACTTCTTCTTCGGCCCTTCCACTTCTTCTTATTCTTAGAGGCTTTATCTGTATCTTTAGAGGCATTAGAATTATTAGAATTAGAATCGTTAGAATTCTTCTTCTAATTAGGAGAATTCTTTCCTTAATTAGCCTTATTATTATTAGAACTATTAGAAGCCTTATAACTAAGAGCTTTAGATATAGAGGAGCTTTTATCTCTTTGTTCTTCTAATAAATCAGCCATAAGGAACTGTAAATTCAGCATTTTTACAGATAGACCTTATGCTCTAGCAGCTCTAATAGAATATTGCTGCCTTTTAGCCCAGCTAGGGAAGGTCTTCTTTAAAGCATCAATATAATAATTTACCTAGTTAATAGGATTAATAGCTACACTATAGAGCTGTAATCTAGCTAGTAAATTATTAAATTTAGCATTAAAGGCCTCTAAAGATCCCTTATAGTTCGAAAACGATAAGTTGTAATAACTAGCATATAGTGTACTACGTTATATTTCAGCACTCTGCAAATACTGCTTAACTAGAACGTTATAGGCATCTATAGAGGACTTATGCTAGCTTATAGCAGCTTAAGGTCTAGATTGGCAACTATCTCTTATAATTATAAGGATAATAGCTTGCTCTAAATCTACTAAAGTACTAGCTATACTAGGATTATTAATAAATTAAGGGAATCCTAGTGCTCTAAATTAAATAGTTAAAGCTTGCTTTTACTGTTCAAAATTTTTAGGGCCTTTTAGCTTAGTAGCCTCTAGAATAGAGTAGACCTTCTTATTTAACTCTTTTATAGTGCCTTCATTAAAAGCAGGCAGAAAAGTAGCACTATTAGAGGAACTAGAAGGTTTAGGGGCTTTAAAAGAGACTTTAGAAGCTCTTTTAGAAGTAACAGAATCTACTACCTTAGAGGGAGACCCTATAGAGAGATTACCTATAGATGTAATTATAGTATCTAATTTACTTAGTAAATTAGCTATATTACCTTTATTTTGGCTTTGTTTTGCTTCACTATATCTAATAAATCTATTTAGGGTCTCTTGTTGCTTATCTATTTGAGCTTTTAGATTAGCTTGTACATTATAGACTTGCACTACTCTTTTAGAAGCTAATCTAGCTTCTTTTAGAGCCTTCTTAGCTGTATAATCTTCTTCATTAGAAGAGGAATCTACTGGCTGAGGGGGGGACCTTACTGGACTAGAAAAGCTAGTAACAGCTGTAGCTAGTGTACTAGAACTACTACCCCGTTTAGGGCTTGTGCTCTTTCCCTTGCCTGTTCCTTTTAGTGCTATTTTAAGGGTTTAAAAAGTAGCTAATTTAACGCTCTTTTATAGCTAATTATAGCTAAATTACAGTGGAAATAGTAGTAAATAACAGTAATAATTCTTACTAAATATAGGCTAGAAGTGCCCTATATCTTTAGAAATTATACTAAGATTTTTCTCTAATTTCTTTTGTAATAGGTATAACAGGCTCTAAAGGCTGCGTTATATCGCGATCTGTATGCGCATACAATTTATATAGCAGACTAGATTAATAAGCGGTTGCAAGGGGCACAAAACATAGGTTCTAGCTATTTTTAGCTAAAAAATTCAGGAGATTCTTCTCTAATTAGGTTCTAACAAATTAGTGGAGACCTAGGCACAGCTAATTTAGGGATATCTAGCTAATTCCTACTTCAAAATCCCAACCAGTAGGATTACTATATAAATTAATTCTGCGACTGAAAACACAGAAATATCCGCAACAAGAGCTGTTAAACGTACACTACAAATTGTAGTATAGCTACTAATAGAGGTGTATAGGGTGCACAATATAACAACAACAACAAGCGATGCAGTGCAGCGCTAAGCTTATTTCTTAATAGAAATAATTAATTAGGCAGTGCCTAATAAAACAATTTATAGTGCAAATATAATGTGTGCAGATGTATATATTTTAATGTTGCGCAACAATAGAACCTAGCTATTAAGAATAGCTTTAAAAGTGTGTATACACAGGGTGCATAGAACTAGTGCAGGAGGCACAGGGTAGGCAGAATAAAAACACTAGTATAGTAGCTAGCGATGTATATGCAGCAGGTATTAATAGCTTCTAGCAAGCTACTAATGATTTTAGCAGCAATAGCTGCTAGCGCACGTCTTAATATAGCTTCTAGTGGGTAATACAGTACACAATAGTAGATTTTTAGCGGGCTAACAGCTTGCAGATAGGTCTTCCGGGCTTATAACCTATTGAAAATAATAGGGATTACAGAACTAGATATCTAAGAGAGTAGTAGTCTCTTAGATTTAGCACCTGTAATTGCTCCTAGCAATTATTACGTAGTAGAAGCAGCAGCAGCCTAAATTAAGCTGTAGTGTATAGTATAGATTACGTAGAGGCAATAGATAACTGTAATAGTAGTATCTTTATATTAAGAGCGCTATAACAAACTTAGTGAGGGTAGGATCTTAAATCTTTCTAGTTCCTTATAGACCCTCTAACTATATCGGCAGGCTATAGTCGCTAGAAGGGGCTTATAGGCTACTTTATAATTTCCGCAAAAAGATTTACTATATAAAAACAAAAAAATCAACTTACAGCTATACAAACAAGATGCCTATATACATAATTTAACAAATTCCACTAATAATAAGCAACCCTTATAAGTAACTCTATCTAACAATTATACTATTAAATAGCCCTAATTCTTAGCTTTTAAATAGTATACTTCTTAAATTTCTACTATTGCTAGTTGTAGAGAAAATCGCAGTTAAAGTTAACTATAGGTTAGGCAACTTTGCCTTAGTTAAATCTAGATGTTTACATCTAGTAACAACAATATCTCTACCAAAAATCAACGTAACAAGACCTAATGAGGGTCACGTAATAGAGCAACTAGTAGGCATAAAAATAGGCTATACAGGGTAGCTTATTTTTAACATAAAGGTTCTAGATTATTATATTAAAGCAGTTAAGTATAGATTTATTAGAGTTCTTAGTAATTATATTATATAACGTAATGCTGTTCTATCTTTAGCAATAAAACTACTTATTAGTTAAGGTTTTAAAGTATTGTTTAATAATTTTAACTATTTAATTAAAGGTGTAATTTATTCTTATGTTTATTGCAATTATTATAAGATAGAATTTATACACTTTACCTATTAGTATTACTAAAAATACCTTTATTATTACTAGTTCTAAGAAATTAAGTTGTTAATATAGGTCTTTAAGGATAACTACTTTTAGCATAATAAAATTAAATATATTACTGCTGTATTTATTGCTTTCTTTATAGATTTTTATAAGGTTAAGGACTTTCTTTATATTAGTTTAAGAAGAATCTATTATAGAAGAAAGTAATAGTTATACTACTAGAAGCAGAAGAAATCTTATATTCTATAGTAGAGAAAGAGAAGGTAGCATTTCTACTAATATACCTATTAGATTGCTAGGTACACTTAATAAAAGTAATAAGGAGAGTGCTAAAGGTATAGAAAGAGAGTTCTATAAAGAAGATTAAGGCTTTTTTACTATAGATATAGGTTTTATATTTAGGTGTAAATTTAAGTAGAATTTACTTAATACTACTTATTTATTAATCTCTTCTTCTAGCTATATAGATTATTTCTCTTTCTATAGCACTCTTTTAAGGGAATTAGTAATTTAGCTACTGCTTCTGCCTATATAGACTCTATATTTATATAGTAAATTGTATAACGCTTTAATAATTAAAGTAGAAGCTCTTTAAAGTAGGTCTTTATTCTAGTTATAGAAGTTAAATTTAAAGTTCTTCTATTATTTTTAATCTCTAAATCTTTAATCTTTATAAAGGTTAATTATAAAGGCAATTCTATTGTTTAAATTAGTAGTAGTAGTAGTTTCTAGGTTAATTTTATATATTAAGTCTTAATCTATTAATAGAAGTTTCTAATACTTTTAAAGTTATTCTAGAAGCTTATTAGGTTGTAGTTATTACTTAAATTCTTATAGATCTACCTAGAGTTATTGTAAACTTATTATATTAAATAAGGTTAAGTAGTATAGAAAGAGAAAGTAGATATAATAGAATTAGTATAAAGATAGAGAGATTTAGCTAGCTTTTAGCTAAGTTTTAAGATAGTTAAAGGAGTTAAATTCTATAGCATTAGCTGCTAAGGGTTCTAGCTAGTAATTTAATTCCTTAGAAGTTTAATATTAACAATTAGTTAAACTAAAACGTTATTATAAGTTAATATAACTTAGTAACTAAGCAATTATAAAGATATCTCTTCCTTTAGTACACTTTACTAGTTATATTAGCTACTAAAGGTTCTAGCTAACAGTATTACGTCTCTTCTTGCTAAACCTAGCTAATTTATAGTTAGTTATGCTAATCTCTTTAGTTGTACTAAAGACTTCTAGTTAAGTAACTACTAATTAATGTTAGAAGACTAAGGGTTAAATTTATACTCCTTTAAGTTAGCTCTATAACTAGTTCACTAGTGCACTAGTATTTACATTAAAGAGGTGTTACGGGGGGATCTGGCGTGGGTTTGTCGGAAGTGACGATAGGTTGTTAGATTCAACAGGTTATGCAATAAATCGTAAGAGGAGTTGTAAGAGCTTCTATAAGGAGCATCTAGAAATAGTGTTCTAGTGAATAATTGTTAATTGTTTAATTTAACTACCTAAGTGTTGCTTCTAACTACTTATATATAATTGCAGTTATATGCACTAGTAACCTATAAGTCTATAGAATTATTCTATAATAAGTGCTGCCTCTATAAAAAAGATTAGCTGTTTTAGCTGTTCTAAAAATTAATTATTAGTTGTTAAAAGGTATATTAGATTAAACTAAATAACTTATTAATCTAGCTGTTATAAAAGGCGTAAAAAGGTAGTTATTATTTTATTGTGTAAGTATATATTGTTGTTGTTGTAGTATAATCTACAGCGTAGGTTGCTATATTTATATATTTTTCTATACACTTATAATGCCTAAATTACACTTATAATCTAGTAACTATTAAATCTATATATTAAATTAATAGATTTCCTTAAACCTAATAGAGCGTTAAAGCTTATTCTATATTCTATATATAAGTAAAGTTGCGTAAAATTATTCTAGATAATATTAAATTCTATAAATTAATCTTATATAATAAAGCTAATTTATTAAATCTATATAGTATATTCTTTATATAAGATTATTCTATATAGTGTTAAAAGCATTAAAAATTAATCTATATTAAAGTAAATTTTCTATTAAATCCCTTTAGTATATTTCTCTATATATATACAGCCTATTTTAATCTTTAGGCATTAGTAATAGCAGTAAATTGTTAGTTAGTTATAGTAAGCTATTAGTTCTCTCTAGAAAGTAAAGCTAAAGAACGTTTCTAGCAGCTTTAAAGAGAGTTTTGCCTAAGAGGCACTAGTCTTATACTTAGTAGGTATTTCTACTAGTTTACCTACAGCTAGCCTCTTAGTTAGCGTTTTTACTTTAGTTAGTGTTAGCTTTACTATAGAAGGTATCTTTTATAGAATTAATAAAGAGAAATATATTAAAGATAGATTAATTAGAATAAACTAAGTACTTCTTCTACATTAAATAGTGCTAAATCTATTACTAAAGAGGCCTTATACAGCAATAGGCTAGTTAGCTAAGTGTTCTAAGAAGTCTATATAAATATAGTTAATTTTGTGTTGTAAGTATCTACTTTCTGCCTATAGTATATTAATATTATTAGTAACCTTTAGTAAGGTTTTATTTTTATTAATAACGTTATTAATACCTTTATTAAATTAACTTATACTATCTAGTTAGTTATATATACTGTAAATAGTAGTTTATAATTTATTAAACTACTTATTAAATAAACCTCCTTTAGCCTCTATTTTAACCTAGTTAATCTTTTTATTTAACTTATTAATTTTAGTAATATAGAGGTTAAGTTGCTTCTATATAGTATTACTACCTATAGGAGTATCCTTAAGGTAGGCTTTAATTATTTCTTTAGTATTAAATTTACACTTCTTCTAAAGAAGACTATTATATTAGCTCTAGGATTATACCTTAGCTAATAGAATAAAGAGTAAGTTTATATAGCTAATACTAGCTAAGGCACCTACAATAGTGCTATTAATTCTACTAAATTTATTAGAGAAGTAAATAGTAAGTATAACTACTTATAACAGTAAACTAGTAGATAAATCTATAGTAACAGTTTCTTTATCTCTTTTTACTATATTGCTACTGTAGTATATAGTAGCTACTACTTTTGCCTATATTTTGCCTCTTTTAGCTACTTTAGCGTTACTTATAGATGCTTTAGCATTCTTACCTTTATATTGCTAGTTTTAGCGCTTTACTTTATAGTTATTATAAATCCTAAAGATATATATTACTGTATTTTACTAGAGTAAGTAATATATATTATCTTTAGAGACCTTAATGCTAGTTTTATCTATTATACTGCCTTTAAGGGTAAATTTATAGGTATAAGTATAAATAGTATTTTCTATATTCTATACCTTTTCTTTAGCTCTATTAGTGTAGTAATACTAACTATAGTTTTCTATAATAGGCTCTATATTAGTAATATTAATATTATCTTTAATTTCTATAGAAATAGTGCTAAAGATAAACTTATTAACTTTTAGAGTACCTTTAGCACTTTTAGGCCTACTAAAAGTGCTATATAAGCAGTAGAAATTAAGTAATATAAGATAAGTTTTAATATTATCTAGCTCTATAGCTACTATATTATCTTTATAGTTATATTCTTACTCCTTAAACTTAAAACCTTTACTCTTAACGTTAGAACTATTGTTATAATTAATATATATATTAGAAGTAATATATTTTTCTTTAGGTTTAAATAGTAGTAGTATTATAGCTTAAGTGTAGTTACTATTGTTATTCCCTTCTTAGAATAAGCTATTTAGGTTTACTAAAATTAATAATTCTAAACTATTAAAAGAAAAGAATAATAGTAGTAAATTTTCTATAGAAAGAATAAAAAGGGCTAGAAGTAGCTCTATAGAGGCTAGCTAGTTCTATAGGCTATAGAAATTTACTCTATAGGTAGTTTATTGCTTTTAGTGTAGTATTTTAGTGTTTAACTATTAAAAGTAGCTAAATAATAGCCTAAAGGGATAGAAAGAGCAGTAGCTATAATAGTATTAATAAATTTATAAGATTTTATAATATATAAAGGTATAAGGAAAAGGTTATATAGTAGAAAGTATAAAAATTTATAAAAGTAAAGGTAAATTTACAGAAAAAGTAGGTTAAAACAATAATATATAGATTTATAGGTGTTTTCTTCTTAACCTTCTATAATTCTATAATATAGGTTAATTTTAATAGTTTTAATAATAATAAATAAGAATATAAAGAAAGAGATACTAAGGGATTTAAATAATCTATTATATAATAAAGGAAATTAAGACTTATAAAGAAAAGAGTTAGTAGTAAGCTTCTACTAGCTAATTTAGAGCTTTTTAGTAAGCTATATTACTCTTTTAATAACACTAATACTCTTCTTCTTAATTTATAGAGTGTTTCTATAGATATTTATTTATAATTTTAAAAGTATTAACTTTAAGCTTATCTTTAGTAATTTATTAGTTATCTTTAGTAAAGAACCTTTTCTATTATATAAGGAATTCTAGATATAGCTTACTTAACCTACTATAGAAACACTAGATTTAATAGATATAAATTTACTTAATTTCCTAATAGTTCTTTATACTAAACCTTTCTATTATAATTAGTAGTAGTAGTTACTCTTTTTAGTTAAAAGGGTCTTTACTTTATCTTAGCTTCTAAAGGTAAGCTATTAATACTATTAAGTATATATATAAATCTAGTAGGAAATTTAAGTAAAATAACAATAGGCTTACTTTTATAAGAACCTTATATAGCTTTATCTATTAAAAAAACTATTTCTTTTTTAGCTTTTCTAGAAGTATATATCCTTAGTGTAATTATAGGTAAACTATATTCTTTACTTTAATATTAATAAGCTTATATTAAGTGTTATATTTAATTTTACTTAAGGCATTTACTATACTAATAGCTATTTCTACCTCTTGCTAATATAGCTTCTAAAGTATAGCTATATTACTTATATTTATTCTATTACTAGAAACATTATTTAATTAGATTAAATTAACAACAGTAGCTAGTTAGAAACTATATATAAGTTTATTAAAGGAAATCTTTATACTAGCTACTACTATATTATTAAGTTAGTACTATAGTGCTAAAAGTATTATAGTTTATAGTATATTTAGATTTATAACTATATAGTATTAAATAGCAATAATAACTATTTAATTCTTCTATTTAGCTGTTCTATTTATCTATAAGTAGTAAGCTATAGCTATAAGTAATTTACTTCTAATTTAGGTAAATATACTTCTTTAAATATTAAAAATAAACTTTAGATCTTAGTTACTTATAATCTACTTAAGAAGGCCTTAGTTTAATAAATATAGTATTTATAAGAGTAGTTTTACTTAAATTTCTACTGTATATATTATATACTTAAGTATAAGAATTATTTACTTACTAAATAAGTAATTTACTAAATATAGTAAATTATAGAAGCTATATCTATCTTTTTGCTATAGAGTATTTATTAAGCTAACTTTAGGTATATTAATAATAAAATTAAGCAAAATTATATAGAAAAGCGTTAAAACTAACTCTAATAACCTTAATTTCTTTAGTAGCTTACTGTAGTTAATTACATTTTCTTTATAAGTATAGTAGTAAGTAATATAGGTTTAAATCTACTTATATATCTATAGAAAGTAAACTACCTATAATTTTACTGCTATTCTATAAGCACTAAAATAGTTCTAATTATTATAAACTATTTTAAGGATAGATTCTATAACCTTTATAGGTATATATAGTTAGAATAGGCCTTTTCTATTATAATAGTATAAAAGTCTATTATCTTATAGAGTCTATCTATATAGTAGAATCCTTAGTCTTTATTATTAATTTTACTAATTCTACTTTTTATAAAAGTTTTTAATACCTTCTATAATCTTATTAAGCTTTAGATTAAAACTATAGCCTTAAATAATTTCCTTTTTTAAACCTTTATTTAATACTGCTATAGTGCTATATTCTTTAGCAAAAAACGTACTTATATTAAGCTTATTAAATTTACTATTATAAGCTTTCTTTTAGTATAAAACTATAACTAATAACCTAAAGAGTATATTTAGTACTATATTTAGTACTTTTAGTATATAGAAGACTCTTAGGTTAAATTATAATAAATAATTAGCTACTTTAGCTAATTTTAGGTTAGCTTTATCTAGATCTATTATAGTAAGTAAAGTATATTTAATAATCTCTTTTGCTAATAAATAGTCTATAATAATATTAATAGTGTAGTAGTTAGATTAAACTATTTTCTATAGCTTTTAAATACTCTATATAATTATAGCTATCTCTACCTTAGTTAATCTATAATATTTCTTTAGGTTAAAAGTATATCTTAAGAGAAAAAGAATTAGCTATAGCTAGTTACTTTTAATATCTTTACTAAATATACTATAACTATTCTATTTACCTATAAGCTAAAAGATAAAGAGCTTAAATCCTTCCTTATAAGCGTTAACTTTAAAGAATAAATACTTACTAAAGTTATAGTGCTATAGAATAGTGTTTTTATTAAGGTATACTTTTACCTCTTAAAATACTTTTTTTTCCTTAAGTTTTAGTAAAAATATTACTTCTTAAGCTTTCTTTTAGTGTATTAGTTTAGGTAGACTATTAGCTAAGCCTTTTTTATAAAGCTTTTATAGTAAAGTAGTTTTTTATTTCTATAGTAAGTAAATTTATATATTAAACTATAGAATACTTTTCTATAAAAAGCTAGCTATACTAATAAAGGTCTTTAGATTTATAAGATCTACTAGAAACTTAAGTTTTTAAAAAGCTTTTAGCTTATTATTTATATTAGTAATTCTATTGCTATTAACAATAAAACCTAATAGCTAAATAGCTAAGTAGTTTATAAATAACTTCTTTATAGCTATTATTAACTTATTTTTCTCTAGAATTAATAAGACTATATTAAGGTATATAAAGTAGTTCTTAGTAGAGTTAAAGAATATAATAATGTTATTAATATAGATTTATATAAAATATTAGTGCTTTTAAAATAATTAATCTATATACTATTAAGTAAAAGCTAATATATTCTTAAAGCCTATAAGCGCTATATTTAATGCTTTTAATTCTTATTTTAATATTACTACTATATAAGATTAATATTCTTATTTTATAGAAAGCTAGTAGAAAAACCCTAATATATTAAAGAGTAAAAATATCTTTTTACTATATATATTTACTATAATATTTAATTAATCTAGTAAAAGGTATATATTTAGTATTACTATACTGTTAAGTAGCTTTATATTAACTATAACTTATTCTTTTCTTTTTATTAAAGTTTTAATTTACACTATAAAGGCTAAGTAAGCTATAGCTACTAAGTTATCTAAATATAATATTTTTCTACTTAAATATAGTTTATTATAAACCTTATTTAATTTAGCTTTATTTTTAGCTTCTAGTAGATAGATTTAAATAGATTTTAGCTACTTTTACTATCTATTTACTAGATTTACTCTTATATACTAGTTTTTAGGTATAGAAATAATACCTTTATTACAATAAATATTGTATTTATTTATTAAGTTAATAAGCTTAGTTATAACATTTAGGTTTAAGTTTTCTACCTTAACTTTATATTTATTATAGATATATAGTATATCCTTAGAACAAGAGATTCTATATATAGAGATACTATTATTAACTTTTTTAGGGTTAAATTTACTACTATTACCTTCTTTTTACAACTTATAATCTTCTATAGGTAATAAACTATTATTAGATATAATATTCTTAGAAAAATATATATATAAATTAAATAGGTTTATAATTATATAGTTAGCCTTAAGCTCTTTATTATACTAAAGATAAGTAACCTTTTAATTTTTTTAGATTATAATAAATTTATCTAAATAGTTATAGGCTACTATTTATTTCTAGTTAGTTATATTAAGCAATATATCTAGAATAAGGTTAGATTTTAAGTATATATAGTAAGTAGTAGCTTTCTTATTAGCTAGTACTTTCTTCTATTTAACTAAAATATACTTCTATAATTTTAGCAGAATTATTATAGCTTATACTGCTATTATATTCTAATATAGAATCTTTAAAATTAGCTAGAAAATACCTATTTCTATAACTATATTATAAATAGACCTAATAGTAGCTTTAAAGTAGATAAAATTAATTTTAACACTATAATTATAGAGAAAGGTTAAACCTAAAAGAAGCTTTAGTTTTAAGTTACTTATTACGTTAGCTATAACTATAAAATAGCTAGTTATAGGTATACTATATATAGATCTAAGGATATAGAAGTTAAATATAGCTGTCTTAGAGATATAGAAGAATAATTATACTTTAGTAACTAGTTTTAGCTCTATTTTTGCCTATTTTATATTTTAACTAAACTAAGTTAACTATACTTTATTAACTAGTACTAAAGAGGTTTTAGTATTTAGGTAGATTTAATATAATAGTTCTTTATTATAGAATTAAATAGAAATCTTTAGAAAGGAATTTAACTTTAAAATACTAAATTTAATAAGCTATAGCTTTATAACTACTTTAACTACTTACTCTATTTAGATTCTTTATAAATCCTTTTAGTTTACCTTTATTTAAACCTTTTTCTTTTACTTTTCTTTACTTTTAGTAAAATAGATTTTAATAAAGTTAAATTCTAGGCTAATTAGTAGTTTCTTAGTATTAACTATTTCTTTTTTTTCTATTAGCTAATATCTATAGCTTTTAAGGTACTTCTTATAGTTTTTTTAGTTAGATTTATCTTTAAACGTTATTATATAGGTATATTCTTTATTATTTTATAGTAAGCTTTATTATTAAAAATATTAAAGCTACTAAAAATACTATAGCTTTAGCTAATAATTCTAGCTAGCCTTTAAATTCTAGTTTTATTAAGGCTAAAGCTACTACTCTTTTAGCAGCTAATTCCTTTAGTTTTATAGTAAGTACTAAGAATAATTATTCTAGTAATTTTTATAGAATAGAGGTTAAAACTAAAATTAACTATTACTTTTATTCTAGTTTATTTAGTTACTTTAAGCTACTTTATTGTTTTTAGAGTTCTTACTATTAAATTTACTTTAAGTATAATAAGTATTAATACTTTTCTTATAGTTTTCTAATTTTTATTATTTTTTTAAATCCTTAAGGTATTTTTATAGATCCTTAACCTTATTATTTACTATAGTAATATATATAAATCTTAAGTCTTTTACTATTAAAATTAAGTATAGCTATTATAATTTTAAGTATAGCTTATAATAGAGTCTTAAAAGAAGCTAAAGATTAGTAGTTTTACTATTTATATAGATATATTAAAATACTCTAGAGGTAAATTCCCTAAATAATTTTTCTTTAATTATATTTTACTCTATAAACTTAGCTAAATTTAGCTATATTATTATATTCTAGATCTATATACTAAATTCTTTATAAATAGTAGTATAAATAGAGTTTAAACTGCTAAAAATAGCTGTTTTTTTATAGTAATCTAGATACTACTTATACTATATTAATATATTCCCTTTAAAGAAGGTTTAAAGCTTAATATAAATAGCTTCTTAAGCGTTAATTATACTATAGCTATAGTAGTCTTTAATAGCTTAAATCTATAGCTCTATATTGTAGAAAATAGTATACTTTTCTTTATATAAAATTAGCTTATAGATATTTTTATTATTAAAGAGTTTAAAGTAATTAATATTAGTAATTTTCTATATAGAATCTATT
>JFHB01000324.1:0-24924 GCA_000729835.1 Atkinsonella hypoxylon
ACTATATTAAGATTCTAAAAGATTAATAGTAGCACTAAATATAGCTAAGTAAATAATAGTTATATAACTGTATTTAGTCTTAAAGACTTTAATATTTTCTATAATTTTATTAGCTACTTTATTAACTTAAGTATTAAAGCTTTTACTTAATTTACTATTAAAGATTAAGAGATTAGTTTCTACTTTCTTTATTTTTCTATTATAATAAAAGTTAAAGGTATTTATATTACTATTTAGATTAAATAGTTAAAAAGCTTTTATAGTAGCTTTTTTTATTAGTTTAAATATTAAACTAAAAACGCTATTAGCTAAGATTATACTATAACTATATTCTCTTTAAAACTATTCTTCTTCTTCTAGTTAAATAATTTTAATATTACTCTCTTTTAATACTTTAAGGAGTTTCTTTATATATTTTAAGTCTTTATTTATAGCTTTAGGTTAATCTTTTTTTAATTTAAGTTCTTTAGAATTATTTTTTAACTTAAATAATATTAAGTTAAAGTTTTTTTTTAAGTTAAGCTTAAGTTCTTTAAAACTATTTTCTTAAACTTCTAGCTCTTTTATTTTAAAGCTTATTAAGTATATAATTCTTTTTATAATTATATATATAAATCTATATAATTCTTTTTCTTATTAAAATAGCTAATATAGGTAAAATAAAGAGTAGAAGTTTATATTTCTTTATTACTTAAGCAGTAAATAAAAATAATAATCTTAAAGTAATATTATAGCTATAAAGAAAAGATTAAATAGTCTTATTAAGCTCTATTAATAAAGACTTTAAGATAAAAAGAAAAGAAGAAAAAAGAAGGTAAAGCCTCTATAAGCACTAAAGAGCTATAAGATTAACGGACTCTAGTAGAGTTAACAACCTAAGTAGAGCTATATCTAGTGTATCTACTAGTCTAACGTTGTTTTACAACAGTTTAAGGTTTAACTAAAGAAGACCTAAGGTTCTACTAGCTACAATAATAAGGCATTATATAGAGAGATTGTAACTATTATAGACCCTAGTAATATAGAATGCTTATAAATAATAGCAAAGCTTCTAGTACTACTTAAGTACCTTAGAAGGTACTTAAAGGCGTTTAGGTGCTCTATATAGAGCTTAGCTAGGAAGGTTAATAGCTACTAAACGGAAAAAGCAATATTAGCCCTAGTTAGCAACATAAAATATATTATAGTACCTATTATGCTCTAATAAAGCTTATAATTAGATTTAGAGGGGAGTTTTATAACTAGTTACTTTAGAATCTCTAGCTATATAGAGATAGAAGCTAGCTTAGCATCTAGCATTTTAAATCTTTCTAGGGCTTTAAGGATGTATTAAGATTAGTAGATTTTAATAGACCTTTTAGACCTATTATAGGTAATTTACACACCTAGAAAGAATTCTACTAGTCCTCTATCTTCTATTAGATAAGCTTAATTTAGTAGCTTTTTAAGCTTATTAATATATTATAAATTAGGCCTAATTAGAAGATAGTTATCTACATAAGTAGCAATATATATAGATGTAGCTAGGTTGTAAAATACTGCTAGGTCTAATATAAGAGGTTTAAATCTATACTTTTAAAGTAATTCTATTAGAATTTATTGCTATTCTTTAGAACTTTACTTTAAACTATAGAGGGATTTTTCTAGCTTAATTACTTGCTCTTTAAAGGGCTTGTAATTACAGCTTTTTAGTAGCTTAGCTACTAATAGCGTTGCTTCTGTAAATTTAACGAATCTATCTAGGATTTCTATATAAATAGCTTCCTTTAGCTTACTATTTAAAAACGCTTCTATAAAGTTAATTTACTTAACTTCCTAGTTATTAAAAGCTGTAAGAGCTAATAATATACACTAGCTAGGAGGAATACTAGTTGCAGTAAAGGTCTCTAGGTAGTCTTAACCTTCTATTTATATAAATCCCTTAGCAATAAGGTAGGCCTTATATTTTATAGAATTATTTTCTTTATTCTTTTTAAGCTTATAAATAAGCCTATTCTTTAGAACTCTTTAGCCCTTAGGTACTTAGTCTTTCCCTATAAATTTAAAGGTTCTAGTAGCTAATAGCTGCTTAAATTCGCTATAGGTAGCTTCTATTTAATGCTGCTTAGTAGAGCTTTTTAGGGCTTACTTCTATGTACTAGGAAGTTTATCCTTACTATTAGAAGTAATAGCTGCTTTAGTTTTAGCCTTAAAGTATAGATCCTTAATTAAGGAAAATATATCTCTATCTAAATCTATAGCATTAGCATTAATAGATTTAGCTTTAGCTTCTATAGGTTCTATATTAGCCTAAGGGGCTTCTATAGATATAGGGGCTTTAGGGGCCTCTACAGCTTCTATAGGGTTGCTTAGTAGAAGAGCTTAATTTTCTATAGGTTCTAGTAGATAATTTAGCACATCTAGATAACTAGAATAAGGATACTTAGGAGTATAATTATCTACTAATTGCTAGTTATTGATTTCTCTCTCTAAAGGATTATCCACTATAGAACCAATAGGAACCTTAGGGATGCCCTATAAAATAGAACCTATTCCTTCTATAATTTTAATAAAGCTAGTCTTTATAACAGCTTATTTAGAGAGGATGTATATTAAATATACATTAGAACCTAGTGTAGCTAAAAGTCTACTAGGAATAGTTCTTTTAGCTAGCTTCTGCAACCTAGATTGTTGTTCTAAAGGAATTAGAACTTTACAATAGAAGCCTATAGCTCTTATTTTAGTAAAATTAGGCTTATAGGTCTTAGAAGGCTCTAAATTAGCTAGATATAGCTGTTTAGGACTTAGTGGTTTAGTACTATTTACAGTAGTATTAACTAAATTCACTATAGTAGGAAGAATGTAAGACTATAGATATAGAGGTAATTGTAACTACTGTAGAGTAGCACGCAAACAGTCTAGAAGTACCCTTATAGCTCTCTCTATTAGCCTATTCTATTTATAAATATAGGGGCAAGAGGTACTAAAGCAAATACCCTTAGAAGATAGCTAAGCTTACAACCTAGTATCGATTTCTATACTACTATTGTTAAAAATAAGCTACCCTATATAGCCTATTTTTATGCCTACTAGTTGCTCTATTACGTGACCCTTATTAGGTCTTATTACGTTAATTTTTAGTAGAGATATCGTTGTTACTAGATGCAAACATCTAGATTTAACTAAGGCAAAGTTGCCTAACCTATAGTTAACTTTAACAGCGATTTTCTCTACAACTAGTAATATTAGAAATTTAAGAAGTATACTATTTAAAAGCTAAGAATTAGGGCTTTCTAATAATATAATTGTTAAATAGAGTTGCTTATAAGGGTTACTTATTATTAGTAGAATTTATTAAATTGTATATATAGGTGTCTCGTTTATATAGCTGTAAGTCGATTTTTTTGTTTTTATATAGTAAATCTTTTTATAGAAATTATAAAGTAGCCTATAAGCTCCTTCTAGCAACTACAGCTCGCTAATATAGTTAGTAGGTCTATAAGGGACTAGAAAGATTTAAGATCCTACTCTTATTAAGTTTGTTACAGCGCTCTTAATATAAAGATACTACTATTACAGTTATCTATTGCCTCTACGTGATCTATACTATACACTACAGCTTAATTTAGGCTGCTGCTGCTTCTACTACGTAATAATTACTAGGAGCAATTACAGGTGCTAAATCTAAGAGACTACTACTCTCTTAGATATCTAGTTCTGTAATCTCTATTATTTTTAATAGGTTATAAGCCCGGAAGACCTATCTGCAAGCTGTTAGCCCGCTGAAAATCTACTATTGTATACTATATTACCTACTAGAAGCTATATTAAGACCTACGCTAGCAGCTATTGCTGCCATAAATTAGTAGCTTGCTGGAAGCTATTAATACCTACTGTACATACATTGCTAGCTACTATACTGGTGTTTACATTCTGCCCACCCTGTGCCTTCTGCACTAGTCCTATACACTCTATGTATACACACTTTTAAAGCTATTCTTAATAGCTAGGTTCTATTGTTGCGCAATATTATTATATACACATCTACACACATTACATTTGCACTGCAAATTGTTTTATTAGGCACTGCTTAATTAATTATTTCTATTGAGAAATAAGCTTAGCGCTGCACTGTATTGCTCGTTGTTGTTGTTATATTGTGCACCCTATGCACCTCTATTAGTAGCTATACTACAATTTGTAGTGCACGCCTAACAGCTCTTATTGCCGTTAGATATTCCTGTATTTTCAGTTGCAGAATTAATTTATGTAGTAATCCTACTAGTCGGGATTTTAAAGTAGGAATTAGCTAGATATCCCTAAATTAGCTGTGCTAAGGTCTCTACTAATTTATTAGAACCTAATTAGAGAAAAATCTCCTGAATTTTTTAGCTAAAAAATAGCTAAAACCTATATTTTATGCCCCTTACAACCGCTTGTTAATCTAGTCTACTATACAAATTGTATGCACATATAGATCGCAATACAACGCAGCCTTTAGCGCCTGTTATACCTGTTACAAAAGAAATTAGAGAAAAATCTTAGTATTATTTCTAAAGATATAGGGCACTTCTAGGCCTATAATAGAGCAATCTATTGATATCTAGTAGAGGTTATTACTGTTATTTACTACTATTTCTACTGTAATTTAGCTATAATTAGCTATAAAGAGCGTTAAATTAGCTATTAAAATCCTTAAAAATAGCACTAAAAGGAACAGGCAAGGGAAAGAGCATAAGCCCTAAACGGGGTAGTGGTTCTAGTACACTAGCTACAGCTGCTACTAGCTTTCCTAGTCCAGTAAGGTCCCCCCCTTAGCTAGTAGATTTCTCTTCTAATAAAGAAGATTATACAGCTAAAAAGGCTCTAAAGAAAGCTAGATTAGCTTCTAAAAGAGTAGTGTAAGTCTATAATGTTTAAGCTAATCTAAAAGCTTAAATAGATAAGCAATAAGAGACCCTAAATAGATTTATTAGGTATAGTAAAGTAAAGTAAAGCTAAAATAAAGGTAATATAGCTAATTTACTAAGTAAATTAGATACTATAATTACATCTATAGGTAATCTCTCTATAGGGTCTCCCTTTAAGGTAGTAGATCCTATTACTCCTAAGACTTCTAAAGTCTCTTTTAAAGTCCCTAAACCTTCTAGCTCTAATAGTGCTACTTTTCTGCCTACTTTTAATAAAGGCACTATAAAAGAGCTAAATAAAAAGGTCTACTTAATTCTATAGGCTGCTAAACTAAAAGGCCCTAAAAATTTTAAACAGTAGAAGTAAGCTTTAACTATTTAATTTAAGGCCCTAGGATTCCCTTAATTTATTAATAATTCTAGTATAGCTAGTACTTTAGTAGATTTAGAGCAAGCTATTATCCTTATAATTATAAGGGATAGTTGCTAATCTGGACCTTAAGCTGCTATAAGCTAGTATAAGTCCCCTATAGATGCCTATAACGTTCTAGTTAGGCAGTATTTGCAGAGTGCTAAAATACAATGTAGTACGCTATATACTAGTTATTATAACTTATTGTTTTCGAACTATAAGGGATCTTTAGAGGCCTTTAATGCTAAATTTAATAATTTACTAGCTAGATTACAGCTCTATAGTGTAGCTATTAATTCTATTAACTAGGTAAATTATTATATTAATGCTTTAAAGAAGACCTTCTCTAGCTAGACTAAAAGGCAGCAATATTCTATTAGAGCTGCTAGAGCACAAGGTCTTTTTGTAAAAATGCTTAATTTACAGTTCCTTATAGCTGATTTATTAGAAGAATAAAGAGATAAAAGCTCCTCTATATCTAAAGCTCTTAGTTATAAAGCTTCTAACTCTAATAGTTCTAATAATAAGGCTAATTAAGGAAAGAATCCTCCTAATTAAAAAAAGAATTCTGATTCTAATTCTAACGATTCTAATGCCTTTAAAGAAAAAGATTAAGATAAAGCCTCTAAGAATAAGAAGAAGTAGAAGGGCTAAAGAAGAAGTAACAAAAACTCTAGGAATAAGGATAAAGAAGCTGCTTTTGCTATAGGTTGTTATAACCTATCTACTAGCAACTAGGATACTATAGAATCTAATGATTCTAGCAGTTCTAGTAGTAATAATTCTTACGATTTAAATACAGAATCTACTACTAGTGATACTAGTACTACTAGTAATAATACTCTTTCTTTTAATTACTCTAATAAAATAATTACAAACTCCCTACTATACAATATAGGTTCTACCTGTTATATAGTTAACAATAAGGCATTTTTTAGGACTTTTAAGCCTATAAAAAAGGGTAAAACTGCGCTTATTGCTACTAGAGGAGGTCCTATTTATCCTAAAGGATAGAGAACTGCTGTATTCTAGGTACTAGTTAGTATAAATCCAGCTAAATATAAGCCTTTAGCTCTAAAGGATGCTCTATATTGCCTAGGTTTAGATACTAACCTAATTAGTAGTCTAAAGCACTATTTAATAAGGGGCACTCTCCTTAGAAATTAGCTATTTCTAGCTAATAGAAGCTGCTGTAGGCTTCTAAATCCCAAAAAGTATAGTTTCTTTCTACAGCTTAAGGGGCAAGAGACCCCTAGAGTGTGTAAAAACCACGTAAATCTCTCTTATATAGGATTTACTAGTAATAGTTATAATAGCAGTTATAATGCTAGTTATTCTATAGAGGTTTAAATCCCTTAACAGCCTAGTTTTAATCCTAAGGAATATAGCTAAATCGAGGAATTATCTGATTTTAAAGAAGAAGAAGATAATACTAATAACGATGCTATAGAGCTATTAGCCCTAGTTCCTAAACGGGCTCCTAGTTAGATTCCTTCTAATAACAGGGATTTAGAAGGTCTAAATCCTAAGTTGCTAGATATTAGAGGAAATAGCTGTCTAGATCCCTTAAACAAGGCCTGTAGTTCTTAAGAGATTTAACAAGATAGAGAGCAATAGGAAGCTAGCTCTAATAATAATTCTAGTAACCCTATAGCTTCTTCTTCCTATAAGAAGCTCCTAGAATTAGCTACTACTTAGCACGTTATATTAAGGCATATAGGACTCCCTTTACTAAAGAAGACTGCTTCTATTACTAAAGGAATCCCTAATTTTTTAAAAATTAAGGATAAGGATTTTAACTGCCTAGCTTACAACTAAGCTAAAGCTGTTAAAAGACCTAGCAAGCATGCTATTCCTAACCTCTCTAGATATTTAGATATTATAGAGGGAGATACCGTTAAAATAGAGCCTATACTGCACAATAAGAGGCCTCTAGTTCTTTTTCTAATTAATAGAAAATTACAGTATAAGTAGTCTTTTAATCTAGCTAATAAAGAGAGTTCTACTCTCTATAGCTATATTAAAGGCTTCTTTAAGGAATTAAAAAACTAGTATAACTGCTACCCTAAACACCTTTATTTTAATAGTAGTACAGAAATTAATACTAGGTTGCAAGCTTAGCTATCTTCTAAGGGTATTTGCTTTAGTACCTCTTGCCCCTATATTTATAAACAAAATAGGCTAATAGAGAGAGCTATAAGGGTACTTCTAGACCGTTTGCGTGCTACCCTACAGTAGTTACAATTACCTCTATATCTATAGTTTTACATTCTTCCTGCTATAGTAAATTTATTTAATACTACTGCGAATAGTACTAAACTACTAAGTCTTAAGCAGCTATATCTAGCTAATTTAGAGCCTTTTAAGACCTATAAGCCTAATTTTACTAAAATAAGGGCTATAGGCTTCTATTGCGAAGTTCTAATTCCTTTAGAACAACAATCTAGGTTGCAGAAGCTAGCTAAAAGAACTATTCCTAGTAGACTTTTAGCTACGCTAAGTTCTAATGTATATCTAATATATATCCCCTCTAAACGAGCTGTTATAAAGACTAGCTTCGTTAAAATTATAGAAGGAATAGGTTCTATTTTATAGGGCATCCCTAAAGTTCCTATTAGTTCTATTGTAGATAATCCTTTAGAGAGAGAAATTAATAACTAGCAATTAGTAGATAATTATACTCCTAAGTATCCTTATCCTAGTTATCTAGATGTGCTGAATTATCCACTAGAACCTATAGAAAATCAAGGTCTTCTACTAAGCAACCCTATAGAAGCTGTAGAGGCCCCTAAAGCCCCTATACCTATAGAAACACCTATAGAAGCCACTATAGAAGCTGAAGCTAATGCTGATGCTATAGATCTAGATAGAGATATATTTTCCTTAATAAAGGATCTATATTTTAAGGCTAGAACTAAAGCAGCTATTTCTAATAGTAAGGATGAACTTCCTAATACATAGAAGTAAGCCCTAAAAAGCTCTGCTAAGCAGCATTAGATAGAAGCTACCTATAGCGAATTTAAGCAGCTATTAGCTGCTAGAACCTTTAAATTTATAGGGAAAGACTAAGTACCTAAGGGCTAAAGAGTTCTAAAGAATAGGCTAGTTTATAGGCTTAAAAAGGATAAAGAAAATAATTCTATTAAATATAAGGCCTGCCTTATTGCTAAGGGATTTATGTAAATAGAAGGTTAAGATTACCTAAAGACCTTTGCTGCAACTAGTATTCCTTCTAGCTAGTGTATATTATTAGCTCTTGCAGCTTTTAATAACTAGGAAGTTAAGCAAATCGATTTTATAGGAGCGTTTTTAAATAGCAAGCTAAAAGAAGCTATTTATATAGAAATCCTAGATAGATTCGTTAAATTTGTAGAGCAAGCATTGCTATTAGTAGCTAAGCTACTAAAAAGCTGTAATTACAGATCTTCTAAAGACTAGGTAATTAAGCTAGAAAAATTACTCTATAGTCTAAAGTAAAGTCCTAGAGAATAGCAGCAAATTCTAATAGAATTACTTTAAAAGCATAGATTTAAACCTCTTATATTAGACCCAGCAGTTTTTTATAACCTAGCTATATCTACATATATTGCTACTTACGTAGATAACTATCTTCTAATTAGTCTAAATCTAAGCTATATTAACAAGCTAAAGAAGCTATTACATAAAGCTTATCTAATAGAAGATAGAGGACTAGCAGAATTCTTTCTAGGTGTATAAATCACCTGTAATAGGTCTAAAAGGTCTATTAAAATCCACTAATCTTAATACATCCTTAAAGCTATAGAAAGATTCAAAATGCTAAATGCTAAGCTAGGTTCTATCCCTATATAGCTAGGGGTTCTAAAGCAACTAGTTACAAAACCTCTCTTAAAATCCAATTATAAGCTTTATTAGAGCATTATAGGTACTATTATATATCTTATATTGCTAACTAGGGCTAATATTGCTTTTTCCGTTTAGTAGCTATTAATCTTCCTAGCTAAGCCCTATATAGAGCACCTAAATGCCTCTAAGCACCTCCTAAGGTACTTAAGTAGTACTAGAAGCTTTACTATTATTTATAAGCGTTCTAGTCTATACCCTATAGGGTTTTCTTCTAAAGCTTCTAGCTCTAAAGAAGTACTTAAGACTCTCCTTAGTTATTGCAATAGCGATTTTGCTAGCGATAAAGTCTCTTCTAAATCAACCTATGCTTATCTATATAAGCTAGCTAGTGGACCTATTAGCTAGAAATTGAAGAAAGCTAGTACTATTGCTCTTTCCACTTTAGAAGTAGAATCTAATGCATTATTTAAAGCTATTAGGGAATTAGAGTAGCTCTATAGCCTTTTTAAGGAGATAAAGCTACCTTTAACCCCTCCTATTCCTATTAGGTGTAATAATTAAGGCGCTATAGTTACTGCTTATAACCTAATGTTGTATAGTAGAACTAAGCACACCCTTTTAAAGTTTAACTACATTAGGGAAAAGATTCGTAAAGGTATAGCTAAGGTTAGTTATATTAATACAAATTAGATGCCAGCAGATAGCCTAACTAAGCCTTTTGCTATTTAAAAGCATTAATAATTTATTAAGTTACTAGAGCTTTCTAGCTAGCTTATAAAAGCAATAAAAACACTTAAAAAATCGAAAAGAAACAAAAAACATTTAAAAATCAAAAACAACAAAAACAAATTAACAACAACTAGTTATATTTAACTATAACTACCCTAGAATTGCTGGAATTAGTTATATTATTTAGTCCTGTTATTAGTACTGTATTTTGTTAGTTAATTCTAACTTAAATATCCTTTAAAGGAGCTAAGTTGCTTATAGAACTAGTTACTTCTTATATTTCTAAAGGGAGTGTTAAAAACAAGCTACTCTATATAGCCTATTTTTATACCTACTAGTTGCTCTATTACGTAACCCTTATTAGGTCTTATTACGTTAATTTTTAGCAGAGATATTGTTGTTACTAGATGTAAACATCTAGATTTAACTAAGGTAAAGTTGCTTAACCTATAGTTAACTTTAACAGCGATTTTCTCTATAACTAGCAATAGTAGAAATTTAAGAAGTATACTATTTAAAAGCTAAGAATTAGGGCTTTTTAATAATATAATTATTAGATAGAGTTGCTTATAAGGGTTGCTTGTTATTAGTGGAATTTATTAAATTGTACATATAAGTGTTTTATTTATATAGCTGTAAGTCGATTTTTTTGTTTTTATATAGTAAATCTTTTTGCAGAAATTATAAAGTAGCCTATAAGCCCCTTCTAGCAACTACAGCTTGCTAATATAGTTAGTAGGTCTATAAGGGACTAGAAAGATTTAAGATTCTACCCTCACTAAGTTCGTTACAGCGCTCTTAATATAAAGATACTACTATTACAGTTATCTATTGCCTCTACGTAATCTATACTATATACTACAGCTTGATTTAGGCCGCTGCTGCTTCTACTACGTGATAATTACTAGGAGTAATTACAGGTGCTAAATCTAAGAGACCACTACCCTCTTAGATATCTAGTTCTGTAATCCCTATTATTTTCAATAAATATTAAAATAAAGGTGTTTAGGGTAGCAGTTATACTAGTTCTTTAACTCCTTAAAGAAGCCTTTAATACAGCTATAGAGAGTAGAACCCTCTTTATTAGCTAGATTAAAAGACCACTTATACTGTGATTTTCTATTAATTAGAAATAGAACTAGGGGCCTTTTGTTGTGCAGTATAGGCTCTATTTTAACGGTATCTCTCTCTATAATATTTAAACATCTAGGGGGATTAGGAATAGCATACTTACTAGGTCTTTTAACAGCTTTAGCTTAATTATAAGCTAGGCAGTTAAAATCCTTTTCCTTGATTTTTGTAAAATTAGGAATACCTTTAGTAATAGAAGCAGTTTTCTTTAGTAAAAGAAGTTCTATATGTTCTAATCTAACGTGCTAAGTAGTAGCTAATTCTAGGAGCTTCTTATAGGAAGAAGAAGTAGTAGTAGGAGAATTACTACTAGAATTATTATTAGAGCTAGCTTCCTGTTGCTCTCTATCTTGCTAGATCTCTTAAGAACTATAGGCCTTATTTAAGGGATCTAGACAGCCACTTCCTCCAATATCTAGCAACTTAAGATTTAGACCTTCTAAATCCCTATTATTAGAAGGAATCTAACTAGGAGCCTGTTTAGGAACTAGGGCTAATAGCTCTATAGCATTATTATTAGTATTATCTTCTTCTTCTTCTTTAAAGTTAGATAATTCCTCAATTTAGCTATATTCCTCTAGATTAAAACTAGGCTGTTAAGGGATTAAAACCTCTATAGAATAACTAGTATTATAACTGCTATTATAACTATTACTAGCAAGAAAACCTATATAAGAGAGATTAGCGTAGTTTTTACACACTTTAGGGGTCTCTTGCCCCTTAAGCTGTAGAAAGAAACTATACTTTTTAGGATTTAGAAGCCTACAGCAGCTTCTATTAGCTAGAAATAGCTAATTTCTAAGGAGAGTGCTCTCTATTAAATAGTGCTTTAGACTACTAATTAGGTTAGTATCTAGACCTAGGCAATATAGAGCATCCTTTAGAGCTAAAGGCCTATATTTAGCTGGATTTATACTAACTAGTACCTAGAATACAGCAGTTCCCTGTCCTTTAGGATAAATAGGACCTCCTCCTATAGCAATAGGCGCGGTTTTACCCTTTTTTATAGGCTTAAAAGTCCTAAAAATGCCTTATTGTTAACTATATAACAGGTAGAACCTGTATTATATAGTAGGGAGTTTTTAATTATTCTATTAGAGTAATTAAAAGACGGGGTATTATTACTAGTAGTACTAGTATCACTAGTAGTGGATTCTGTATCTAAATCGTAAGAATTATCACTACTAGAACTGCTAGAATTATTAGATTCTATAGTATTCTAGTTGCTAGTAGATAGGTTATAACAACCTATAGTAAAAGCAGCTTCTCTATCCTTATTCCTAGAGTTTTTATTACTTCTTCTTTAGCCCTTCTACTTCTTCTTATTCTTAGAGGCTTTATTTATATCTTTAGAGGTATTAGAATTATTAGAATTAGAATCGGAATTCTTCTTCTAATTAGGAGAATTCTTTCCTTAGTTAGCTTTATTATTATTAGAACTATTAGAATTAGAAGCTTTATAACTAAGAGCCTTAGATATAGAGAAGCTTTTATCTCTTTGTTCTTCTAATAAGTTAGCTATAAGGAACTATAAATTCAGCATTTTTACAGATAGACCTTATGCTCTAGCAGCTCTAATAGAATATTGCTGCCTTTCAGCCTAGCTAGAGAAGGTCTTCTTTAAAGCATTAATATAATAATTTACTTAATTAATAGAATTAATAGCTACACTATAGAGCTATAATCTAGCTAGTAAATTATTAAATTTAGCATTAAAGGCCTTTAAAGATCCCTTATAGTTCGAAAACAATAAGTTGTAATAACTAGTATATAGCATACTACGTTGTATTTTAGCACTCTACAAATACTGCCTAACTAGAACATTATAGGCATCTATAGAGGACTTATAGCAGCTTATAGTAGCTTAAGGTCCAGATTAGCAACTATCTCTTATAATTATAAGGATAATAGCTTGTTCTAAATCTACTAAAGTACTAGCTATACTAGAATTATTAATAAATTAAGAGAATCCTAGGGCCCTAAATTAAATAATTAAAGCTTACTTCTACTGTTTAAAATTTTTAGGACCTTTTAGCTTAGCAGCCTCTAGAATTAAGTAGACCTTCTTATTTAGCTCTTTTATAGTGCCTTTATTAAAAGTAAACAGAAAAGTAGCACTATTAGAACTAGAAGGTTTAGGGGCTTTAAAAGAGACTTTAGAAGCTCTTTTAGAAGTAACAGGATCTACTACCTTAGAGGGAGACCCTATAGAGAGATTACCTATAGATATAATTATAGTATCTAATTTACTTAGTAAATTAGCTATATTACCTTTATTTTAGCTTTGTTTTGCTTTACTATGCCTAATAAATCTATTTAGGATCTCTTATTGCTTATCTATTTAAGCTTTTAGATTAGCTTATATATTATAGACTTACACTACTCTTTTAGAAGCTAATCTAGCTTCCTTTAGAGCCTTCTTAGCTGTATAATCTTCTTTATTAAAAGAGGAATCTACTAGCTAAGGGGGGGACCTTGCTGGACTAGGAAAGCTAGTAGCAGCAGCTGTAGCTAGTATACTAGAACCACTACCCCTCTTAGGGCTTATGCTCTTTCCCTTGCCTTTTAGTGCTATTTTAAGGGTTTAAAAGTAGCTAATTTAACGCTCTTTTATAGCTAATTATAGCTAAATTACAGTAGAAATAGTAGTAAATAACAGTAATAACCTCTACTAGATATCAATAGATTGCTCTATTATAGGCCTAGAAGTGCCCTATATCTTTAGAAATTATACTAAGATTTTTCTCCGATTTCTTTTGTAACAGGTATAATAGTCTCTAAAGGCTGCGTTGTATTGCAATCTATATGCGTATACAATTTATATAGCAGACTAGATTAACAAGCAGTTATAAGGGGCATAAAATATAGGTTCTAGCTATTTTTAGCTAAAAAATTCAGGAGATTCTTCTCTAATTAGGTTCTAATAAATTAGTGAAGACCTAGGTACAGCTAATTTAGGGATATCTAGCTAATTCCTACTTTAAAATCCTAACTAGTAGGATTACTACATAAATTAATTCTGCAACCGAAAACATAGGAATATCTACAACAAGAGCTATTAGGCGTGCACTATAAATTGTAGTATAGCTACTAACAGAGGTGCATAGGGTGCATAATATAACAACAACAATGAGCGATGCAGTGCAGCGCTAAGCTTATTTCTTAATAGAAATAATTAATTAAGCAGTGCCTAATAAAACGATTTACAGTGCAAATGTAATGTGTACAGATATATATATTTAAATGTTGTGCAACAATAAAACCTAGCTATTAAGAATAGCTTTAAAAGTGTGTATGCACAGGGTGCATAGAACTAGTGCAGGAGGCATAGAGTGGGCAGAATTAGTTAAAACACCAGTATAGTGGCTAGCGATGTATATGCAGCAGGTATTAATAGCTTCCAGCAAGCTACTAATAGCAGCAATAGCTGCTAGCGTAGGTCTCAATATAGCTTCTAGTAGGTAATTGTAATGGACTGACCTAGTGGCTGCTGCTAACTAGCGTCTATAATAAGAACTATAATCATAGGGAGGAAAGGAGGAAGAGAGAAGGAACCAGAAGCCTCCCTATGCCCCTGTACTATATATTTAGGGGTAGGTCTATCCCCTTAGGAGCCCCTTTTAGCATATGCTTTATAGCTAAGGTCCTCTCTCTAGGGCCTAGTGAAGTCTAGGTAACCCCTAGACGAATGCGGCTCGCTTCTATCCCTTTACCTACATAGATCCCTGTCCCTCTCCTGCTGTCCTCTCTCTACTGAAAGACCCGAGCCTAAGGCTCGAGTCTATAACAGTAATATTGTATACAATAGTAGATTTTCAGCGGGCTAACAGCTTGCAGATAGGTCTTCTAGGCTTATAACCTATTAAAAATAATAGAGATTACAGGACTAGATATCTAAGAGGGTAGTAGTCTCTTAGATTTAGCACCTGTAATTGCTTCTAGTAATTATTTTATAGTGGAAGCAGCAGCAGCCTAAATTAAGCTGTAGTGTATAGTATAGATTACGTAGAGGCAATAGATAACTATAATAATAGTGATATCTTATATTAAGAGCGCTATAACGAATAAGTAAGAGTAGAATCTTAAATCTTTCTAGTTCCTTATAGACCTACTAACTATATTAGCGGGCTGTAGTTACTAGAAGGGGCTTATAGGCTACTTTATAATTTCCGTAAAAAGATTTACTATATAAAAACAAAAAAATCAACTTACAGCTATACAAACGAGATGCCTATATATATAATTTAATAAATTCTACTAATAACAAGCAACCCTTATAAGTAACTCTATCTAACAATTATATTATTAGAAAGCCCTAATTCTTAGCTTTTAAATAGTATACTTCTTAAATTTCTACTATTACTAGTTGTAGAGAAAATCGCTATTAAAGTTAACTATAGGTTAGGCAACTTTGCCTTAGTTGATTCTAGATATTTTGCATCTAGTAACAGCAATATCTCTACTAAAAATCAACGTAACAAGACCTAGTTAGGGTCACGTGATAGAGCAACTAGTAGGCATAAAAATAGGCTATACAGGGTAGCTTATTTTTAACACTAACTAGATAATTTATTGTTTAGTTAGTAGTAGTAGCAAACTTATATAATTCTATTAATAGCGTTATTATTACTAATATCTTTACTTATACGTTATAGAATCTTTATTAATTATTGTACAAAAGGATACTTAAATTAATAATAAAGCTAATAGATTTGCTTTTTTAACAGAAAGAATGTAGCTACTTCTATAGCTTCTAGAGTCTACTATAGATATCTCTATTTCTAGATAATATAAACCTTTTAAACGCCTTAAATTAGTACGTTTTTAAGGTTGTTAAGCTTTATATATATCTTATCTATATTATTAATGCTATATAGAAATAGAGTGCTTATATTAATAACGTAAAATATAATTAAGCTAAAGACTATTAAAACTATAATAAAACCTATTAAAGTTACTAATTCTATGCTAAATGTAATTATATAGTGTTAATTAGATAGGTTTATCTTTAATAAAGGCATTTTCTTTAATAGTGCCTATACTTAGTTAATTCTAGCTATTAATATACCTACTACTTTAGTGTTAAGCAAAATATCTCTAAATATCTTACTGGAATAACGTTCTTCTAATATATAAGATAATAAATATAATAAGGGATCTATAGGATTTAATTAATCTTTTGTAAATAGGTCTTTCTTATATAAGGTATACTAGTAGGCTTCTTCCTTAAGGTTTTAGAAGATAGCTCTATTATTTATAGTTATAGTATTTATTGGAATCGTTATAACTCTATCGTGCGATTCCAGCACCTACGTAGGTGAATACAACCGCTAATTAGTTGCATCTGCACATTAGTCTCTACTTACATCAGGATTGCTAATACCCCTTAATTCCCCCTTAATATAACACTATACCTAAGGCATATAAGGCATCTAACAGGGTATATAATATAGCCTCTTTTACTAGTTAGATATAACTCCTAAATAACTAAATTTAAACCTCTTTAATATAAATACTAGTGCACTAGTAAACTAGTTATAGAGCTAACTTAAAGGAGTATAAATAAGACCCTTAGTTTACTAACACTAATTAGTAGTTGCTTAACTAAAATTCTTTAGTATAACTAAAGAGATTAATATAACTAACTATAGATTAGCTAGGTTTAGTAAGAAGAGATATAATACTATTAGCTAAAACTCTTAGTAACTAATATAAGCAGTAAAGCGTACTAAAGGAAGAGATATCTTTATAATTACTTAGTTACTAAGTTATATTAACTTATAATAACGTTTTAGTTTAACTAATTATTAATATTAAACTCCTAAGGAATTAAATTACTAGCTAGAACCCTTAGTAGCTAATACTATAGAATTTAATTCCTTTAACTATCTTAGAACTTAGCTAAAAGCTAGCTAAATCTCTCTATCTTTATACTAATTCTATTATATCTACTTTCTCTTTTTATACTACTTAACCTTATTTAATATAATAAGTTTATAATAACTCTAGGTAGATTTATAAGAATCTTTACAATAACTATAACTTAATAAGCTTCTAGAATAACTTTAAAAGTATTAGAAACTTTTATTAATAAATTAGAACTTAATATATAAAATTAACCTAGAAACTACTACTACTACTAATTTAAACAATAAAATTACCTTTATAATTATTGAAAATAAAAGGGATTACAGGACTAGATAGAAGAGGGTAGTGGTCTCTTATTGTTAAAAATAAGCTACCCTGTATAGCCTATTTTTATGCCTACTAGTTGCTCTATCACGTGACCCTCATTAGGTCTTGTTACGTTGATTTTTGGTAGAGATATTGTTGTTACTAGATGCAAACATCTAGATTTAACTAAGGCAAAGTTGCCTAACCTATAGTCAACTTTAACTGCGATTTTCTCTACAACTAGCAATAGTAGAAATTCAAGAAGTATATTATTTAAAAGCTAAGAATTAGGGCTATCTAATAGTATAATTATTAGATAGAGTTGCTTATAAGGGTTACTTATTATTAGTGGAATTTGTTAAATTATACATATAGGCGTCTTATTTATATAGCTGTAAGTTAATTTTTTTGTTTTTATATAGTAAATCTTTTTGCGGAAATTATAAAGTAGCCTATAAGCCCCTTCTAGCGACTACGGCCTGCTAATATAGTTAGTAGGTCTATAAGGGACTAGAAAGATTTAAGATCCTACTCTTACTAAGTTTGTTACAGCGCTCTTAATATAAAGATACTACTATTACAGTTATCTATTGCCTCTACGTAATCTATACTATACACTACAGCTTAATTTAGGCCGCTGCTGCTTCTACTACGTAATAATTGCTAGGAGCAATTATAGGTGCTAAATCTAAGAGACCACTACCCTCTTAGATATCTAGTCCTGTAATCTCTATTATTTTTAATAGGTTATAAGCCCGGAAGACCTATCTGCAAGCTGTTAGCCCGCTGAAAATCTACTATTGTGTACTATATTACTTACTAGAAGCTATATTAAGACCTACGCTAGCAGCTATTGCTGCTAAAAATTAGTAGCTTGCTGGAAGCTATTAATACCTACTGCACACACATTGCTAGCCACTATACTAGTGTTTTTATTCTGCCCACCTTGTGCCTCCTGCACTCTATGCACCCTATGTATATATACTTTTGAAGCTATTCTTAATAGCTAGGTTCTATTGTTGTGCAACATCAAAATATACACATCTACACACATTACATTCGCACTACAAATTGTTTTATTAGGCACTGCCTAATCAATTATTTCTATTAAGAAATAAGCTTAGCGCTGCACTGCATCGCTTGTTGTTATACTGTTATCTTATATATTGTGCACCCTATACACCTCTGTTAGTAGCTATACTACAATTTGTAGTGCACGCCTAACAGCTCTTATTGTAGATATTCCTGTGTTTTCGGTTGCAGAATTAATTTATATAGTAATCCTACTAGTTAGGATTTTGAAGTAGGAATTAGCTAGATATCCCTAAATTAGCTGTGCCTAGGTCTCCACTGATTTATTAGAACCTAATTGGAGAAGAATCTCCTGAATTTTTTAGCTAAAAATAGCTAGAACCTATGTTTTATGCCCCTTACAACTGCTTGTTAATCTAGTCTGCTATATAAATTGTATGTGCATATAGATCGCGATATAACGCAGCCTTTAGAGCCCGTTATACCTATTACAAAAGAAATTAGAGAAAAATCTCAGTATAATTTCTAAAGATATAGGGCACTTCTAGGCCTATAATAGAGCAATCTATTGATATCTACAAGAGGTTATTACCTGTTATTTACTACTATTTCCACTGTAATTTAGCTATAATTAGCTATAAAAGAGCGTTAAATTAGCTACTTTTTAAACCCTTAAAATAGCACTAAAAGGAACAGGCAAGAGAAAGAGCACAAGCCCTAAACGGGGTAGTAGTTCTAGTTCACTAGCTACAGCTGCTACTAGCTTTCCTGGTCCAGTAAGGTCCCCCCCTCAGCTAGTAGATTTCTCTTCTAATAAAGAAGATTATACAGCTAAGAAGGCTCTAAAAGAAGCTAGATTAGCTTCTAAAAGAGTAGTGTAAGTCTATAATGTACAAGCTGACCTAAAAGCTTAAATAGATACGCAACAAGAGACCCTAAATAGATTTATTAGGTATAGTAAAGCAAAACAAAGCCAAAATGAAGGTAATATAGCTAATTTACTAAGTAAATTAAATACTATAATTACATCTATAGGTAATCTCTCTATAGGGTCTCCCTCTAAGGTAGTAGATCCTATTACTTCTAAAAGAGCTTCTAAAGTCTCTTTTAAAGTCCCTAAACCTTCTAGTTCCTCTAATAGTGCTACTTTTCTGCCTACTTTTAATAAAGGCACTATAAAAGAGTTAAATAAGAAGGTCCACTCTATTCTAGAGGCTGCTAAGCTAAAAGGCCCTAAAAATTTTAAATAGTAGAAGTAAGCTTTAACTATTCAATTTAGAGCACTAGAATTCCCTTAATTTATTAATAATCCTAGTATAGCTAGTACTTTAGTAGATTTAGAGCAAGCTATTATCCTTATAATTATAAGAGATAGTTGCTAATCTAGACCTTAAGCTGCTATAAGCTAGCATAAGTCCCCTGTAGATGCCTATAACGTTCTAGTTAGGCAATATTTATAGAGTGCTGAAATACAACGTAGTACGCTATATGCTAGTTATTACAACTTATTGTTTTCAAACTATAAGGGATCTTTAGAGGCTTTTAATGCTGAATTTAATAATTTACTAGCTAGATTACAGCTCTATAGTGTAGCTATTAATCCTATTAACTAGGTAAATTATTATATTAATGCTTTAAAGAAGACCTTCCCTAGCTAGGCTGAAAGGCAGCAATATTCTATTAGAGCTGCTAGAGCATAAGGTCTATCTGTAAAAATGCTGAATTTACAGTTCCTTATAGCTAACTTATTAGAAGAATAAAGAGATAAAAGCTTCTCTATATCTAAGGCTCTTAGTTATAAAGCTTCTAATTCTAATAGTTCTAATAATAAGGCTAATTAAGGAAAGAATCCTCCTAATTAGAAGAAGAATTCCGATTCTAATTCTAACGATTCTAATGCCTCTAAAGATATAGATAAAGCCTCTAAGAATAAGAAGAAGTGGAAGGGCCGAAGAAGAAGTAATAAAAACTCTAGGAATAAGGATGGAGAAGCTGCTTTTGCTATAGGTTGCTATAACCTATCTACTAGCAACCAGGATACTATAGATTCCGATAGTAAATCTAGCAGTTCTAGTAGTAATAATTCTTACGATTTAGATACAGAATCCACTACTAGTGATACTAGTACTACTAGTAATAATACCCCTTCTTTTAACTATTCCAATAGAATAATTAAAAACTCCTTACTATACAATATAGGTTCTACCTGTTATATAGTTAACAATAAAGCATTTTTTAGGACTTTTAAGCCTATAAAAAAGGGTAAAACCGCGCCTATTGCTACTAGAGGAGGTCCTATTTATCCTAAAGGACAGGGAACTGCTGTATTCTAGGTACTAGTTAGTATAAATCCAGCTAAATATAGGCCTTTAGCTCTAAAGGATGCTCTATATTGCCTAGGTTTAGATACTAACCTAATTAGTAGTCTAAAGCACTATTTAACAGGGGGTACTCTCCTTAGAAATCAGCTATTTCTAGCTGATAGAAGCTGCTGTAGGCTTCTAAATCCCAAAAAGCATGGTTTCTTTCTACAGCTTAAGGGGCAAGAGACCCCTAAAGTGTGTAAAAACCACGCTAATCTCTTTTATATAGGATTTAGTAGTTATAATGGCAATTATAATACTAGTGATCCTATAGAGGTTTAAATCCCTTAACAGCCTGGTTTTAATCTAGAGGAATATAGCTGAATTGAGGAATTATCTAATTTTAAAGAAGATAATACCAATAACGATGCTATAGAGCTATTAGCCCTAGTTCCTAAACGGGCTCCTAGTTAGATTCCTTCTAATAACGGGGATTTAGAAGGTCTAAATCCTAAGTTGCTGGATATTGGAGGAAATAGCCGTCTAGATCCCTTAAACGAGGCCTGTAGTTCTTAAGAGATCTAGCAAGATAGAGAGCAACAGGAAGCTAGCTCTAATGATAATTCTAGTAGTAATTCTCCTACTACTGCTTCTTCTTCCTATAAGAAGCTCTTAGAATTAGCTGCTACTTAGCACGTTAGATTAGGGCATATAGGACTCCCTTTACTAAAGAAGACTGCTTCTATTACTAAAGGTATTCCTAATTTTATAAAAATTAAGGAAAAGGATTTTAACTGCCTAGCTTGCAATTAAGCTAAAGCTATTAGAAGACCTAGTAAGTATGCTATTCCTAACCCCTCTAGATGTTTAGATATTATAGAGGGAGATACCGTTAAGATAGAGCCTATACTGCACAATAAGAGGCCTCTAGTTCTTTTTCTAATTAATAGAAAATCACGGTATAAGTGGTCTTTTAATCTAGCTAATAAAGAGGATTCTACTCTCTATAGCTATATTAAAGGCTTCTTTAAGGAGTTAAAGAACTAGTATAACTGCTACCCTAAACACCTTTATTTTAATAGTAGTACAGAAATTAATACTAGGTTATAAGCTTAGCTATCTTCTAAGGGTATTTGCTTTAGCACCTCTTGCCCCTATATTTACAAACAGAATAAGCTAATAGAGAGAGCTATAAGGGTACTTCTAGACCGTTTATGTGCTACCCTACAGTAGTTACAATTACCTCTATATCTATAGTCTTACATCCTTTCTGCTATAGTGGATTTAGTTAATACTACTGCGAATAGTACTAAACCACTAAGTTCTAAACAGCTATACCTAGCTGATTTAGAGCCTTCTAAGACCTATAAGCCTAATTTTACTAAAATAAGGGCTATAGGCTCCTATTGCGAAGTTCTAATTCCTTTAGAACAGAGATCTAGGTTGCAGAAGCTAGCTAAAAGAACTATTCTTAGTAGACTTTTAGCTACACTAGGTTCTAATGTATATCTAATATATATCCCCTCTAAACAAGCTGTTATAAAGACTAGCTTCGTTAAAATTATAGAAGAAATAGGTCCTATTTCATAGGGCATCCCTAAGGTTCCTATTGGTTCTATAGTGGATAATCCTTTAGAGGGAGAAGTTAATGACCAGCAGTTAGTAGATAATTATACTCCTAAGTATCCTTATCCTAGTCATCTAGATGTGCTGAATTATCCACTAGAACCTGTAGATCAAGCTCTTCTACTAAGCAACCCTATAGAAGCTATAGAGGCCCCTAAAGCCCCTATATCTATAGAAGCCCCTTAGGCTAATATAGAACCTATAGAAGCTGAAGCTGATGCTGATACTATAGATTTAGATGGAGACATATTTTCCTTAATTAAGGATCTATGCTTTAAGGCTAGGACTAAAGCAGCTATTACTTCTAATAGTAAGAATAAACTTCCTAATACGTAGAAGCAAGCCCTAAAAAGCTCTGCTAAGCAGCATTAGATAGAAGCTACCTATAGCGAATTTAAGCAGCTATTACCTGCTAGAACCTTTAAATTTATAGGGAAAGACTAAGTACCTAAGGGCTAAAGAGTTCTAAAGAATAGGCTTATTTACAGGCTTAAAAAGGATAAAGAAAATAATCCTATTAAATATAAGGCCTGCCTTGTTGCTAAGGGATTTATGCAAATAGAAGGTTAAGACTATCTATAGACCTTTGCTACAACTAGTATTCCTTCTAGCTAGCGTATATTATTAGCTCTTGCAGCTTTTAATAACTAAGAAGTTAAGTAAATCGACTTTATAGGAGCGTTTTTAAATAGCAAGCTAAAGGAAGCTATTTATATAGAAATCCTAGATAGATTCGTTGAATTTGCAGAAGCAACGCTATTAGTAGCTAAGCTACTAAAAAGCTGTAATTATAAGCCCTCTAAAGAGCAAGTAATTAAGCTAGAAAAATCCCTCTATAGTCTAAAGCAAAGTCCTAGAGAATAGCAGCAAATTCTAACAGAATTACTTTAAAAGTATAGATTTAAACCTCTTATATTAGACCCAGCAGTCTTTTATAATCCAGCTACATCTACATATATTGCTACTTATGTAGATAACTGTCTTCTAATTAGGCCTAATTTACGATATATTAATAAGCTTAAAAAGCTACTAAATTAAGCTTATCTAATAGAAGATAGAGGACCAGCAGAATTCTTCCTAGGCGTTTAAATCACCTATAATAGGTCTAAAAGGTCTATTAAAATCCATTAATCTTAATACATCCTTAAAGCTCTAGAAAGATTCAATATGCTAGATGCTAAGCTAGCTTCTATCCCTATACAGCCAGGAATCCTAAAGCAACTAGTTACAAAACCTCTCTTAAAATCCGATTATAAGCTTTATTAGAGCATAATAGGCACTATAATGTACCTTATGTTGCTAACTAGGGCTAATATTGCTTTTTCTGTTTAGTAGCTATTAACCTTCCTAGCTAAGCTCTATATAGAGCACCTAAACGCCTCTAAGCACCTCCTAAGGTACTTAAGTGGTACTAGAAGCTTTGCTATTATTTATAAGCGTTCTAGTCTACACCCTATAGGGTCTTCTTCTAAAGCTTCTAATAGTTCTATTAGTTGTAAAGAAGTACTTAAGACCCTCCTTAGTTATTGCAATAGCGATTTTGCTAGTGATAAAACCTCTTCTAAATTAACCTATACTTATCTATATAAGCTAGCTAGTGGACCTATTAGCTGGAAATCGAAGAAAGCTAGTACTATTGCTCTTTCCACTTTAGAAGCAGAATCTAATGTATTATCTAAAGCTATTAGGGAATTAGAGTGGCTCTACACCCTTTTTAAGGAGATAAAGCTGCCTTTAACCCCTCCTATTCCTATTAGGTGTAATAATTAAGGCGCTATAGTTACTGCTTACAACCTAACGTTGTATAGTAGGACTAAGTACACCCTTTTGAAGTTTAACTACATTAGGGAAAAGATTCGTAAAGGTATAGCTAAGGTTAGTTATATTAATATAAATTAGATGCTAGCAGATAGCCTAACTAAGCCTCTTGCTATTTAAAAGCATTAACAATTTATTAAGTTACTAGAGCTTTCTAGCTAGCTTATAAAAGCAACAAAAACACTTAAAAAATCGAAAAGCAACGAAAAACAGTTAAAAATCGAAAACAATAAAAACAATTAATAACAACTAGTTATATTCAACTATAACTACCCTGGAATTACTGGAATTAGTTATGTTATTAGTTATATTATTTTAGTCCTGTTATTAGTACTGTATTTTGTTGGTTAATTCTAACTTAGATATCCTTTAAAGGAGCTAAGTTGCTTATAGAACTAGTTACTTCTTACATTTCTAGAGGGAGTGTTAAAAATAAGCTACCCTATATAGCCTATTTTTATGCCTACTAGTTGCTCTATTACGTGACCCTTATTAGGTCTTATTACGTTAATTTTTAGTAGAGATATCGTTGTTACTAGATGCAAACATCTAGATTTAACTAAGGTAAAGTTGCCTAACCTATAGTTAACTTTAACTGCGATTTTCTCTATAACTAGTAATAGTAGAAATTTAAGAAGTATATTATTTAAAAGCTAAGAATTAGGGCTATTTAATAGTATAATTGTTAAATAGAGTTACTTATAAGGGTTGCTTGTTATTAGTAGAATTTATTAAATTGTATATATAGGCGTCTTGTTTATATAGCTGTAAGTTAATTTTTTTGTTTTTATATAGTAAATCTTTTTGCGGAAATTATAAAGTAGCCTATAAGCCCCTTCTAGCGACTACAGCCCGCTAATATAGTTAGTAGGTCTATAAGGGACTAGAAAGATTTAAGATTCTACTCTCACTAAGTTCGTTATAGCGCTCTTAATATAAAGATACTACTATTACAGTTATCTATTGCCTCTACGTAATCTATACT
>JFHB01000325.1:0-24796 GCA_000729835.1 Atkinsonella hypoxylon
AAATAGTTTCTAAGGACTATATATTATAGCTATACTAAAAAGAGAATTTTAAGGATAATAACGCTAAAGTAAACCTTTTACTATAATATTATTTAAAGTATATAATAGAAGTTTATCTACTAATAATACCTAAAGAAAAGTATAGAAGCTATAAGGAGATTAATAATATTATTTAATCTTAGTAATTTACTTATAACTTTACTAAAATATATAACTTATTATAGCTTTTATAAAAGCTAATACTATAGTTTCTATATCTTTAGCTTTAAGGAGAAAAGAGGTTAAGTTTATTTATTTATATATTTAAGACTAATTAAGATTTAATAATAGTATATTAAGATTATTTAAAGATTTAAAGCTAATTAGAATTAAGACTATAAACTTAGATTAAATAGAATATATAAAAAGTTTTTAAAAACTACTAAAAATAAGTATAGTTTTATTCTATTTTAACTAAAGAAGCTACTTAGCCTTTACTCTTTTTTTATTTTTTTTTCTTTTAACTTAAGCAATTTATATTTAATCTTTTAGCAAAATTTTAGTAGTTCTAATGTTTAAAGGAAAGAGTAAGGAATATTAACTGCTATAAAGAGAGAAAAATCCTTATAAAGGACCTTCTAGAGCCTTAAAAGAATAAATAGTTAATCTACTTAGTTTTTACCCTAGAACGTTATAAAAGGAGTATTATAGTAAATTTAGCTATAGTTACTGTAACCTTTTGTAAATTACTACTTATAGCTTACAGCAGTAGAGCTACTTTAGATGTAATTACTATATAAGCTACTATAGATATCCTTAAGAGAGGTATAGCTGTAAAATAAAAAGTAGATATATTCCCTAAATAAGGTAACTATTTAAAGATATATATTAGTGTAATAAGAGTAAAATGCACTATTCTTTTTACTAAAGAATAAGATTAAAAGAGCTTTATAGCGCTCTTAATAATTAGTAAGTATATAATAGAAATATCTATAAGAATAAGCTATTTTAGTTAAAATAAAGATAAAGTTCTTAACGTTTAATTCTAGTATAACTTTATATAAAAGAGAGCTTTCTTTTATAGTGCTATTAATAAACTAAGCCTTAAGATTTTAATTGTAAAAGAATTTAATAGCTCTTAGAGGTATATTAAGTATAGAACTCTATTAAAAAGCAACTTTAGTGTATATTAAGTATCTACTAGTATTAATATTATTGCCTCTATAGACTTAAAGCTTAAAGGTAAATTTATACTAAAGAGGTAAGGTTTATTAATATAATAAGAGAATAGAAGTATAATTAAAAGCTTTTTTATAAAAGACTTACTATATTAATAAGTATTATTAAAGGAAAGATATTTATTTAATTATTTTAAGAGAGAGTAACTTAATAAAAAAGAGTAGTAAAAGGGATTCTTTTACTAATAATATTTTATATATTTATAAGATCTTTATAGTTTTAAGGAAGCTTTTTAGCTATAATTAAATAATTAAAGGTGCTAATAAAGATAATAAGAAAGAGACTATATAGAAAGGTAGTTATAAGAAGAAAAAAGAAAGATAAATATAATTAGTTAAAGAGAATATTATAAATTACTTAATAAGTTTATAGCTATTAAAGTCTTAGTATATATTTACTGTTAGCCTCTACTAAATTATAATAATTATAGATAGCTATTAACTAAGGATTTATTAAGATAATACTAGCTATAATATAGCTTATATTTCTACTCTCTCTTTCTCTTTATTCCTTTATTCTTATAATATTTTTATTATAAGTACTTACTTAAGCTCTTTTTTACCTTTAATTTTTTAAAAGCTATTTAATCTTTACTACTAAAATAGAAAATAAATACTAAGAACCTATTTCTAAGACTAACTTTAGAGTTATATATAAGGGATAAATATATTACTTTAGAACATTAAGGAATTTACTAATATACTATATTATAGTGTAAGTCTATAAGCTAGTTAGTAATTTCTTTTATATAGAAAAGTAAGATTAAGTAGATTTACCTCTTAAAAAGCTCTATAAGCGCTAACTGCCTCTCTTTTAGTAAAGTTTTAAGTAGCTTCCTTTTAGCTTACTACTTTATTAGAATTATAATTTAAATAACTTTAGGCTTATAGAGTTAATATAGCTTAGCTAGAGTTTAGTAATTTAGTTTAATTATCTTAATAATGTTTATAGCTTTTTAATAAACTCCTTTAAGTAAAAGACTTATTGTAAATAGTTAGATTAATTCTAGCTTACTGCTATAGTAAGAATTATTACTTATAGGATTAAGTATACAGTAGTTATTTTTAAGAAGTCTTTTATAATTAATATAGAAAAGATAAACTAAAGTAAGATTATAAGACTTATAGGTTAAAAGGTATATAGAATTAAAGATAGATTTTAACTTATTTCCTGCTATTATAATATAAGCTATAACCCTTTTGCTTTATATAATAAAATAAGTAAATAAAGACTTATTACTAGCTTTCTTTTCTTTAATAACTACTAAACTTATTTTATCTTTAATTACTTAAAGGGATACTATTATTACTTTAATATAGAACCTAAAGGTAGAATTAAAAGATTTAAAGCTGTAGTTTATAGTTAAGTATAAACTTTATAGCTCCTTTAGTATTTATATCTATTTTAGGCAATTTTAGTACTATATTATAAGTAGAAAAGCAACTAGAAATGTAGATATATTTATTTATCCTTCTTAATATAAACGCTTTATTGTTTAGTTAGGTATCTTCTAATTAATCTTATTAGCAACAGCTTATATAATATACCTTACACTTAATATAGTAACTATAGAATTACTTAAACATTAAGGAATAAATTTAAACTATACCTTTATAACTAAGTTATAACTAATAACTCTATTAATTAGTTTTATAACTACTATAAAGGTACTAATAGAGTTATAATAGTTCTATATATAATAGCAGTAAATAAGCTTAGTTTTATAAATAGGTATATAGTTATTAAAAAAGCTAAAACTATAGGCTTTAACCTTAACTACCTCTAGGAAGATACTATAAAGCGTTTTATCTTAAGATATTACTTATAGATAATTAGTAGTAGTATTTCTATTCTAAAGAAGCTTAATGCCTAGAAGTTTACCTTAAATAATTATAATTAAGTAATTAAATAGTTAATAGAGGTTAATAGATAAATACTTATATAACTTTAGGAGAATTAGTTTATTACTACTATTTAGTTTAATAGTAATTCTATTATCTATAATAGAACTATTAAAGTAGTAATAACAGTAAGGAAATAGCGTTTACATCTTCTAATATAGATAAGTAAGCCTAGCTAGGCTTTTATGCATTATAAGCTACTTTCTCTTGTACAAAAGAAGTCTTTAATTATAATATTTAAGGTACTACTATAGCCTATAACTAATTTATAAAGCCCTTTATTATTACTATTGCTAGATAATTTAGAGGTCTTTACTAGAATTTCTAGTATACTATAAGATCTTACGTAAAAAGATTAAATAGAATCTTATAGTAAGAACTAGCTTCTATAATAATTATAGAACTTAAAGTATTAGCTGCTGTTTTTATATTTTATAGAACTATTAGCGTAAAAGCAGAAATCTAGGTAAAAGAATAAAGAGATTATAAGGATAGTAAAACAAGCGCTTAAAGCTAGAGAATACTATACTATAAAGGATTAAATAGAAGCATTAGCTTAAAGATATATTACTAAACGGCCTATAATAGCCTATAATTCTATTACTAATATAAACCTTAGTGTTATACTGCTAGCTCTCTTCTATTTTAGTGCTTAGCAAGAGATAATTAAGGCTAATAAAAGACACTAATTAATTATATCTAAAGCAACTAAATAAAGTGTAAATCGCTAAGAAAGAGTTACTTATTGTAAAGGAAAGCGCTTAGCTATAAGGACGCTATTACTAGTAAAAGGGATACTACTATACACACTAAAGACACTAAAGCTATTATAAGAGATAAAGGGATTAAGACTTTAGGATTAAGGGAATTAGCTAGAGGGTTAAGTTACTTATAAGTCTTACTTTATAAGCTTATTTATAACTAAAGAGGTATTATATTACAGTAGGGTTACCCCTTTACGCTTTTATATTAGCTTTATAAGGGATGCTATATATAGATTTTTCTCTATAAGAGTGTATATTGCCTAGACATCTAAATAGTTTAAGTAAGTAAGTATATAAGCAGCTTCTACTAGCTCTTTTTAGCTTTTACTCTTTTTAATTAATTAATATCTTTTAGCCTGCTTTAATTTATAACACTTAATACTTAAGGGATATTACTTCGCTAATACTAACGCTTTCTCTAACTCTTTAATATATTTAGCTTCTTTTGTGTACATATATCTTCTAAGCTATAATTAATATTTTATTTCTGCCTTTTCTAATTATTTAATCTTCTTACCTACTATTATTTAATAGTATACACTAACAAATATCTTGCTCTCTGCCGATCCTCTTCGATCTTAACGTGCGCTACATCGTTACCCGCTTTAGTGTGGGCTGCATAGTTATTTAGGGGTTTGGTTTTAAGGCGACAAACTGTCTTCCTTAGCTTTCTTTCCTTTCCTTTTTGCCTAGTCTTCTAAAGCTCCTTCTTGCTTAGTAGAGCGTTGCGTCCCTACAGTATAAACTCTAAAGGGCTAGGCTGTAATCCTCTTCTTAATTAGTATATAGAGAGTTCTTCTAAGTCTATATTCCTTTATCTTAAACGTTAGAGTTGCTGTAGTACTGTTAGTAGAGTCCCTCTTAAGGATAGCTTCTAGCAGGATCTATATTAGGCAATAATTAGAAATATTAATCTTATTAAAGATTTAATCTAATATCTCTCTCTCTTTCTTGCTAAGCTTCTAATAGTTTAACGTTTTCCTGCTAAATTCCTTAACTTAAGGATAATACTGTTTTATAATACAGTAGTTAAAGCAATTAACCTAGAACACTATAAGCCTATAAAGACAACTTTCTATACTAAAGAAGCTTTATATAAGAATAGGTAGCACTAGATTATTTAATTCTACTGTTAAGATATTTACTCTTTAATTATACTTTATAAAGCTAATCTTATTATTATACTAGTAAAACTAGCATTAATCTATATAATAACCTTCCTTACTACAGTAATAGCAGTAATACTGCCTTATACAGCTTCTAGTTATATAGGTCCTAAAGCTTTAGGCATTATTATATATATTAATAGTGTTAATATATATATTCTACCTTTTCTCCTTCTTCTTCCTAAATTTCTCTTTAAAAAGCTTTATAATATCTATCTTTAAAACTACTTACTTTATAAGTATAATCTTTATATCTTTAAACTTCTAGATTAAATTATCTATTTAATCTTTTACTTCTAAAATAGGCTATATAATTTCCTTAGCCTTATAACTAAAATTACTTATACTATAATACTTAAAACTTCTTCTGCCTAAAGGTATATAAAGGTAGTTTCTTCTATTGTTATAGAGTTTAGAATTATAGTCTTTTAGCTCTATTCTAGCTTATATATACTAGCTAAGCTGCTCTAATAACTCTCTATAGAGTATTACAATAAACTTAGCTCTAGTAACTTTTATTTAATCTATAAAGCTAGTAAGTATAGCATTTAGTAAGGCCTTATAAATGTAATTAGACTAAGAGATTATACTGCACTATATATAGAGCTTAGCGCTAATTATAGCAGCTTAATGCTCTTAAAGCTAATAAAGGGTGTCTTTTATAGTTCTTAAATAGTTTCTCTTTAGGTCTTTAAGCTTCTTATTAGCTTACTCCTTTTAATCCTAAGGAGTAGCTTTATACTAAAGTAAAAGCTACTCTTTAGCTTCTTTCTAATTATATAAGGTATAAATAACCTTTATATACTTATAGATTAATAGGTTAATATAATAAATAAATATTTTCTACTAGTTCTTCTTTAGAATAAATAAGGTTTCTATCTTTAGCTTAAAGCTAATTAAGTAATTAAGAACATTTTCTCCCTTAAATTAGTGTATATTAAACTTCTTATTAAAGGTAGCTTAAGCTTACTGCTTCTTAATAGCTTTACCTATAGCTTTAGCAAGAGCCTTATAAGGTATAGCTATAGCGCTACTAGTACTAGCCTTTTTATCTTAAGTATTTAATTTTATTGTAATCTTAGGTTCTAAAACAACTTTTTTAGAAGATTTATTAGATTAGCTAGAGCTAATATTAGCTGCTTTAGATATAAAGCTTATACTTTTCTTTAAGGAATATAGAATACTAAACTTATATAAATAACTAGTAAAATAGCTTAATATAGAAGGTAGGTGTAAAAAGAATAATTAATCTTGCTTAGCAGAAAGAGTATAATATATATAATTCTCTATATTAGCTGTACTTTTAATGCTTTTACCTTCTGCTTCTATAGTTATATAAGCTTCTAACGCTAAGATATAGAGGCTAAGAACTTAACTACTAATAACAGTAAATATAAAGATAACTACTAAGATAAGGATAAAAAAGAAATTTTTCTCTGTAATTAAATAATTATAACGTTTAAGGGACCTAAAAACTTCCTTTTTAGTGTATTAAGGCTATCTTAGCTAAGGGTAAAACAGAGGTTAAATAGGCTAGCTAGTATTTGCAATATAGCAATTGTCTTTAACTAGGCCTAGCCCTTTTTAGCTTAAAAAAGCTACAGAAATTTTCTTTCTCTCTTAATTAAATAATCCCTTATAATATAGGGCTTTTATCCCTATAATTTCCTCCTTTCTTATTATTGAAAATAATAGGGATTACAGGACTAGATATCTAAGAGGGTAGTGGTCTCTTAGATTTAGCACCTGTAATTGCTCCTAGCAATTATTACGTAGTGGAAGCAGCAGCGGCCTAAATCAAGCTGTAGTATATAGTATAGATCACGTAGAGGCAATAGATAACTGTAATAGTAGTATCTTTATATTAAGAGCGCTGTAACGAACTTAGTGAGAGTAGAATCTTAAATCTTTCTAGTCCCTTATAGACTCTCCAACTATATCAGCGGGCTATAGTCGCTAGAAGGGGCTTGTAGGCTACTTTATAATTTCCGCAAAAAGATTTACTATATAAAAACAAAAAAATCGACTTACGGCTATACAAATAAGACGCTTATATGCATAATTTAACAAATTCCACTAATAACAAGCAACCCTTATAAGCAACTCTATCTAACAATTATACTATTAGATAGCCCTAATTCTTAGCTTTTAAATAGTATACTTCTTGAATTTCTACTATTGCTAGTTGTAGAGAAAATCGCTGTTAAAGTTGACTATAGGTTAGGCAACTTTGCCTTAGTCGATTCTAGATGTTTCGCATCTAGTAACAGCGATATCTCTACCAAAAATCAACGTAACAAGACCTAATGAGGGTTACGTGATAGAGCAACTAGTAGGCATAAAAATAGGCTATACAGGGTAGCTTATTTTTAACCCTTATATTAGCAATGTTTAAGCTAAAGTGCCCTTCTGTCTCTAATACTTAGCAGCTTTTCCTTCTTTCTTCTAGGATCTCTATGAAAAACCTTCTAATTATATAACGCGCTTTAATTAGAATAAGTCCCCAGTAAAGTCTCTATTTTTGTTAACTTAAAACCAAACCCTTAAATAACTATATAGCCTATACTAAAGTAGGTAATAATATAGTACACATTAAGATTGAAGAGGATTAGTAAAGAGCAAGATATTTAATAGTATATACTATTAAATAATAGTAGGTAAGAAGATTAAATAGTTAGAAAAGGCAGAAATAAAATATTAATTGTAGATTAGAAGATATATATATGCAAAAGGAGCTAAATATACTAAAGAGTTAGAGAAAGTGTTACTAGCAGTAAAGTAATGTCTCTTAAGCGTTAAGTATTATAAATTAAAGTAGGCTAAAAGATATTAATTAATCAAAAGAGCAAAAGCCTAAAAAGAATTAGCAGAAGCTGCTTATGCGCTTACTTACTTGAACTGTCTAGATGTCTAGGCGATGCGCACTCTTATAGAGAAAAATCTGTATGTAGCATCCCTTGCAAAGCTAATATAAGAGCGCAAGGGGGTAACCCCGCCGCGACACAGTATAAAGGATTCTAGAAAAGTTATAGCTAGTAGAGCTACACTTAAATCTTAAGAAATACTACTTTACTATAACTAAAGTTAAATACCTTAGCTTTATAGTTATAATAAAGAGAGAAATATACTTAAATTTAAAGAAAATTGTAGCTATTTAAAAGTAGTAAGCTTCTACTAAGTTATAAGAGATATAAAGCTTCTTTAGATTTATAAACTTTTACTGTAACTTTATATTAGATTTCTTAGATATTATAAAGCCTTTAGTTAACTTAATAAAGAAAGAAGTTCTATTTTAGTAAATAAAGGAATATAAGAGATTATTTATAAGGCTTAAGGAGGCCTTTACTTTATACTTAGTCTTAGCCTAGTAGAACCCTAAGAAGAATATAGTAGTAAAGGCTAATTACTTAGAAAAGGCCCTTAGTAGCTATTTATTCTAATATAATAAAGCTAGTATACTTTAGCCTATAGTATACTATTTAGCTAGGTTATCTCTAGCTTAATGTAACTATACTATTTATAATAAGGAGCTTTTAGCAATAATATCTTACTTTAAAGCCTAAGCAGTAAAGCTATAAAGAGTAATATACCCCTTTATAATTCTTACTAACTATAAGAATCTAGAATACTTTATATCTCTATAAGAGATCTTTAAGTGTTAAGCTAAGTAGGTAGAACTTTTCTCTCTCTTTAACTACTATCTATAATACTGCTTAGGGCTATAGGTAGAGTAACTAAATATATTGTTATAATAAGAGTAGAATTAAGATAGAGTAACGCTATAGATAAGCTAGGTCCTTTAGCCTCTCTCTATTAGCTATTTTAGTGCTCTCTATAGAGATAAAGAGAAGGAAAAGGTTATAGAGAATATTACAGTAGAAATAGCTAGTAAAGTAACGCTAAGAAGTTAACTAGCTAAAGCTTTATAGGTGCTAGCTAGAATAACACTATTTCTAGATAAACACTTATAGAGCCTATAGAACTCAGGAGTATAAAAAGACTTAGTATACTTAATAAGGTTAAATATAGTTTAAAAAAGGGAGAAAAGGTTTCTATTAAAGGTAAAGATATAAGAATAAATTATAAACTATATCCTTAATGTATAAAGAGCGCTAGTCTATTAGAGCTACCTCTAGGTCCTTAAGTATAAGCTATTAACTACTATACTAATATATAGAATATATAAGTTACTAATGTTAAGCTACCTAGAATAAAATACTACATTTTAGGCATTAATATATAACTATTACTAAAATAAGCTGTTCTAAGATATTACTTAATATATTTAAAACTACTACTATTACAGCAGCTAGAAGAGTAAGAGGTTATAGTAAGGCCTATTATAACCTATTCTAGTGCTAAATAGGTATTAGTTATAGATCTTTATAGTTTGTCGACTCAAAACCAAACCCCTAAATGACCATGCAGCCCACACTAAAGCAGGTAGCGATATAGCGTACGTTAAGATCGAAGAGGACCAGCAAAGAGCGAGATATTTAACGGTGTATACTATTAAACAATAGCAGGTAAGAAGATTAAATAGTCTAAAAAGGCAGAAATAAAATATTAATTGCGGCTTAGAAGATATACGCGCGCAAAAGGAGCTAAATATATTAAAGAGCTAAAGAAAGCGTTAGTGTTAGCTAAGTAATGTCTCTTAAGTATTAGGTGTTGCAAATTAAAGTAGGCTAAAAGATATTAATTAATTAAAAAGAGCGAAAGCTAAAAAGAGCTAGCAGAAGCTGCTTACGTACTTACTTACTTGCTTTTTTTCTATCTAGATGTCTAGGTAATGTACACTCTTATAGAGAAAAATCTGTATGTAGCATCCCTTATAAAGCTAATATAAGAGCATAAGGGGGTAACCCTACTGCAATATAATACCTCCCTAGTTACAAATAAGCTTGCAAAGCAAGACTTATAAGTAACTTAACCCTCTAGCTAATTCCCTTAATCCTAAAGTCCTAATCCTTTTATCTCCTATAATAGCTTTAGCGTCTTTAGCGTGCGTAGTAGCGTCCCTATTGAAAATAATAAGGATTACAGGACTAGATATCTAAGAGGGTAGTGGTCTCTTATATTTAGCACCTGTAATTGCTCCTAGCAATTATTACGTAGTGGAAGCAGCAGCAGCCTAAATCAAGCTGTAGTGTATAGTATAGATCACGTAGAGGCAATAGATAACTGTAATAGTGGTATCTTTATATTAAGAGCGCTGTAACGAACTTAGTAAGGGTAGGATCTCGAATCTTTCTAGTCCCTTATAGACCTACTAACTATATCGGCGGGCTGTAGTTGCTAAAAGGGGCTTGTAGGCCACTTTATAATTTCCGCAAAAAGATTTACTATATAAAAACAAAAAAATCGACTTACGGCTATACAAACGAGACGCCTATATATACAATTTAACAAATTCCACTAATAATAAGCAACCCTTATAAGTAACCCTATCCAACAATTATACCATTAGATAGCCCTAATTCTTAGCTTTCAAATGGTATACTTCTTGAATTTCTACTATTGCTAGTTGTGGAGAAAATCGCTGTTAAAGTTAACTATAGGTTAGGCAACTTTGCCTTAGTCGAATCTAGATGTTTTGCATCTAGTAACAGCGATATCTCTACCAAAAATCAACGTAACAAGATCTAGTTAGGGTCACGTGATAGAGCAACTAGTAGGCATAAAAATAGGCTATACAGGGTAGCTTATTTTTAACAGTCCCTCTTACTAGCAATAGCGTTCTTACAGCTAGGCGCTTTCCTTTACAACAAGCAACTCTTTCTTAGCGATTTACACTTCGTTCAGTCGCTCTAGATGTAATTAATTAGTGTCTCTTATTTGCCTTAATTATCTCTTGCTAAGCGCTAGGATAGAAGAGGGCTAGCAGTATAACACTAAGGTTTATATTAGTAACAGGATTATAGGCTATTATAGGCTGTTTAGTAATATATCTTTAAGCTAACGCTTCTATTTAATCCTTTATAGTGTAGTATTCTCTAGCTTTAAGTGCTTATTTTACTATTCTTATAATCTCTTTATCCCTTTACCTAGATTTCTACTCTTACGCTAATAGTTCTATAAAATATAAAGACAGCAGCTAATGCTTTAAGTCCTATAATTATTGCAGAAGCTAGTCCTTACTGTAAGATTCTATTTAATCTTTTTATATAAGATCTTACAGTATACTAAAAATTCTAGTAAAGACCTCTAAATTGTCTAGCAGTAGTAATAATAAAGGGCTTTATAAATTAGTTGTAGGCTGTAGTAGCACCTTAAATGTTATAATTAAAGACTTCTTTTATACAAGAGGAAGTAGCTTATAATATATAAGAGCCTAGCTAGGCTTACTTATCTACATTAGAAGATGTAAACGCTATTCCCTTACTGTTATTGCTGCTTTAATAGTTCTATTATAGATAATAGAATTACTATTAAACTAAACAGTAGCAACAAACTAATTCTTCTAAAGTTATATAAGTATTTATTTATTAACCTCTATTAACTATTTAATTACTTAATTATAATTACTTAAGGTAAATTTCTAGGCATTAAGCTCCTTTATAATAGAAATTCTACTATTAGTTATCTATAAGTAATATCTTAAGATAAAACGCTTTATAGTATCTTCTTAGAGGTAGCTAAGGTTAAAGCCTATAGTTTTAGCTTTTTTAATAACTATATACCTATTTATAAAACTAAGCTTATTTACTGCTATTGTACGCAGAACTATTATAACTCTATTAGTACCTTTACAGTAGTTATAAGACTAATTAATAGAGTTATTAGTTATAACTTAGTCGTAAAGGTATAGTTTAAATTTATTCCCTAATGTTTAAGTAATTCTATAGTTACTATATTAAGTGTAAGGTATATTGTATAAGTTATTGCTAATAAGATTAATTAGAAAATGTTTAACTAAACAATAAAGCGTTTATATTAAGAAGAATAAATAGGTATATCTATATTTCTAGTTGCTCTTTTACTTATAATATAGTACTAAAATTGCTTAAAATAGATATAGATACTAAAGGAGCTATAAAGTTTATACTTAACTATAGACTATAGCTTTAAACCTTTTAATCTTACCTTTAGGTTCTATATTAAAGTAATAATAGTATCCCTTTAAGCAATTAAAGATAAAATAAGTTTAGTAGTTATTAAAGAAAAGAAAGCTAGTAATAAGTCTTTACTTACTTATTTTATTATATAAGGCAGAAGGGTTATAGCTTATATTATAACAGCAAGAAATAAGTTAAAACTTATCTTTAATTCTATATACCTTTTAACCTATAAGTCTTATAATCTTACTTTAGTTTATCTTTTCTATATTAATTATAAAAGACTCCTTAAAGATAACTGCTGCACACTTAATTCTATAAGTAATAATCCTTACTATAGCAGTAAGCTAGAATTAATTTAACTATTTATAATAAGTCTTTTACTTAAAGGACTTTATTAAAAAGCTATAAATATTATTAAGATAATTAAACTAGATTGCTAAACTCTAGCTAGGCTATATTAACTCTATAAGCTTAAAGTTATCTAAATTATAATCCTAATAAAGTAGTAAGCTAAAAGAAGGCTACTTAAAACGTTGCTAAAAGAGAGGTAGCTAGCGCTTATAGAGCTTCTTAAGAGGTAAATCTACTTAATTTTACTCTTCTATATAAAAGAAATTACTAACTAGCTTATAGACTTACACTATAATATAGTATATTAGTAGGTTCTTTAATGTTTTAAAGTAATATATTTATTCTTTATATATAACTCTAAAGCTAGTCTTAGAAATAGGTTCTTAGTATTTATCTTCTATTTTAACAGTAAAGATTAAATAGCTTTTAAAAAATTAAAGGTAAAAAAGAGCTTAAGTAGGTACTTATAATAAAAATATTATAAGAATAAAGGAATAAAGAGAGAGAGAGAGTAGAAATATAGGCTATATTATAGCTAGTATTATCTTAATAAATCCTTAGTTAATAGCTATCTATAATTGTTGTAATTTAGTAGAGGCTAACAGTAAATATATACTAAGACTCTAATAGCTGCAAACTTATTAAGTAATTTATAATATTCTCTTTAACTAATTATATTTATCTTTTTTCTTTCTTCTTATAACTACCTTTCTATATAGCCTCTTTTTTATTGTCTTTATTAGTACCTTTAATTATTTAATTATAGCTAAAAAGCTTCCTTAAAACTATAAAGATCTTATAAATATATAGAATATTATTAGTAAAAGAATCTCTTTTACTGCTCTCTTTTATTAGGTTACTTTCTCTTAAAATAGTTAAATAGATATCTTTCCTTTAATAACGCTTATTAATATAGTAAGTCTTTTATAAAAAAGCTTTTAATTACACTTCTATTCTCTTATTATACTAATAAACCTTACCTCCTTAGTATAAATTTACCTTTAAGCTTTAAGTCTATAGAGGCAATAATATTAGTGCTAGTAAATACTTAATATACACTAAAGTTGCTTTTTAATAGAGTTCTATACCTAATATATCTCTAAGAGCTATTAAATTCTTTTATAATTAGAATCTTAAGGCTTAGTTTATTAATAGTACTATAAGAGAAAGCTCTCTTTTATATAAAGTTACACTAGAATTAAACGTTAAGAACTTTATCTTTATTCTAACTAAAATAGCTTATTCTTATAAATATTTCTATTATATACTTACTAATTATTAAGAGCGCTATAAAGCCCTTTTAATCTTATTCTTTAGTAAAAAGAATAGTGCATTTTACTCTTATTGCACTAATATATATCTTTAGATAGTTACCTTATTTAGAGAATACATTTACTTTCTATTTTATAGCTGTATCTCTCTTAAGGATATCTATAGCAGCTTATACAGCAATTATATCTAGAGTAGCTTTACTGCTGTAAGCTATAAGTAGTAATTTGTAAAAGGTTATAGTAACTATAGCTAGATTTACTATAATGCTTCTTTTATAATATTCTAGAGTAAAAACTAAGTAGATTAACTATTTATTCTTCTAAGGCTCTAGAAGGTCCTTTATAAGGATCTTTCTCCCTTTATAGTAGTTAATATTCTTTACTCTTTCCCCTAAACATTAGAACTACTAGAATATCGCTAAAAGATTAGGTATAAATTACTTAAGTTAAAAGATAAAAAAAAAAAAAAACAAAAAAAGAGTAAAAGCTAAGCAGCCTCTTTAGTTAAAATAGAATAGAATTATACTTATTTTTAGCGGTTTTTAAAAACTTTTTATATATTTTATTTAATCTAGGTTTATAGTCTTAATTCTAATTAGCTTTAAATCTTTAAATAATCTTAATATACTATTATTAAATCTTAGTTAGTTTTAAATATATAAATAAATAAACTTAACCTCCCTTCTCCCTAAAGCTAAAGATATAGGGACTGCAGCATTAGCTTTTGCAAAAGCTATAATAAGTTATATATCTTAGTAAAGTTACAGGTAAATTACTAAGATTAAATAATGTTGTTAATTTCCTTATAGCTTCTGCGCTTTTCTTTAGGTATTATTAGTAGATAAATGTTACGGGATAATCATATAGACCCGCAGGTCACTAGTGCACGTGACCGCAATTATGTATAAGTAGTTAGAAGCAACACTTAGGTAGTTAGATTAAACAATTAACTATTATTTACTAGAACACTATTACTAGATGCTCCTTACAGTAACTCTTACAACTTCTCTTATAAATCTTTATATAACCTATTAAATCTAACAACCTATTGTTACTTCTAATAAACCTATATTAGATTCTACTGTAATAAGTAGTAGTAATTACTTCTAATTATTGCTAACTCTCCTTAAGCTTAAAAAGCTAAAATTATAATGTTTAAGATAGAGCAACTTTAGAAGGAGCTTAATAGAAGGAATTATATTCCTTTTACTAATAAAGAACTTAAAACTATATATTAATTCTATAAATTTTACCGCTAAAATCTAGATTTTTAGATTTAAAAAAAGGATTTTATACCTTAGGAAAAAAGAAGCTTACTACTTTATCTTACTTACTATAAATTCGTTAATAAATAGCTTAAATTATATAACTAACCTAAGCTAATAGAACTACCTTCTTACTAAAATACTATTAACGCTTCTATAGTATAGTAGGTGTAAAGGTAGGTTAATAGAATTATTAATAAGGCTAAATCTACTAAACTCCTTATAGATTTACTAATAGTAATGCTAAAAGAAAAAGCTAAGGCTAGATTATTTAGATCTAATAGCTTAAAAGACACTATCTATAAAGCTAGTGCTAGTTCTACCTAGAATATTAAAGGAAAGTAAGTATAAAGATCTAGATTTATACTGCTTACTAAGGACTTAGATCTATTAGATATACCTTAAGCTACTAAAAAGGACTTACTAATTAAAGAACTAGCTAAAATCTTACTGCTTTTATAGGCTTACTAAAGGTTTTATATCTTTAGGCTAAAGTATAAAGTAGAGAAAGCAGTAAAGCTACTTAGAAAAGAGAACTCTTTACTAAAATAGCTTATAGGTTTTTCTACAGAAATTAGTAAGTAACTTAGTAGAATTAAAGGAGAATTAATTAATAAAATTAGTAGATTATAGGGAGAATTAAACAATAAAATTGCTGCTCTTTAGGTAGAGTAATAATACTTAGCCTAAAAGATAAAAATTATACCTAAGCCTTAGGATAAATACAATAAATAATACTATACCTAATAAGGCTTTTAGCTTAAGAATTATAAGTAAAGGGCTTCTAATCCTTACTTACCTCTAAAAGATAACTAAAGCTAGAAGTAAGGTTAAAAGCAGCCTCTAGGCAAAGAAAACTATATAATATAAAAATACTTTAAACACCTTAGTACTTTTCTAAAAGAATAGAAGCTACTATAATTTCTAAAGAATCTATTAGAGTAATACTATAATAGTAAGGCTAAGAAGAGCTAAAATACTAAAAAAGACTAGAATTAAGTATTTAGTAACTTTAAATATTAGTATATAAATTAATAGGTACTATACTATATTAGAAATAATAATCTCTAGTTAAATCTAGCGGATAAAAGGCTAAATCTACATTAGAAATAGAATAACTAAAGCAATATATAGTTTTAAACCCTTAAGGAATAAATAGATTTTATATAGAAAATTACTAATATTAGTTACTTTAAACCCTTTAACAATAGAAATATCTATAAGCTAATTTTATATAAAGGAAAGTACACTATTTTCTATAATATAGAGCTATAGATTTAAGCTGTTAAAGACTACTGTAGCTATAGTGCAATTAACGCCTAGGAAGCTATTTACATTAAGCTTAAAACTCTCTTTAAAGAGAATATATTAATATAGTATAAGCAGTATCTAGATTACTATAAAAAAACAGCTATTTTTAGCAGTTTAAACTTTATTTATACTGCTATTTATAAAGAATTTAGTATATAGATCTAGGATGTAATAATATAGCTAGATTTAGCTAAGTTTATAGAGTAAAATATAATTAAAGAAAAATTATTTAGGGAATTTACCTCTAGAGTATTCTAATATACCTATATAAATAGTAAAACTATAGATCTTTAGCTCCTTTTAAGACTCTATTATAAGCTATACCTAGGATTATAATAGCTATACCTAATTTTAACAGTAAAAGACCTAAGATCTATATATATTACTATAGTAGATAATAAGGTTAAGGATCTATAAGAATGCCTTAAGGATCTAGAAAAACAATAAAAGTTAGGAAACTATAAGGAAGGTACTAATGCCTATTATACTTAAAGTAAATCTAATAGTAAGGACTCTAAAAACAATAAAGCAGCCTAAGGTAACTAAGCTAACTAGAATAGAAGCAACAGTTAATTTTAGTTCTAACCTTTATTCTATAAAAATTACTAGAATAATTATACTTAATACCTACTATAAAACTAAAGGAATTAGCTACTAAGAGAGCAGTAACCTTAGCTTTAGTAGAACTAGAATTTAGAAGCTAGCTAGAATTATTAGCTAAAGCTGCAGTATTTTTAGCAGCTTTAATGTTTTTAATAATAGAGCTTACTATAGAATAATAAGGAATATACCTATATAATAACGTTTAAAGATAAATCTAACTAAAAAGACTATAAAAAGTACCTTAAAAGCTATAAATACTAGCTAATAGAAGAAGAAGAAACAGTTAATGCTAAAGAACTACTAACTAGCTTAGAATCTAACTTTATTAAAACCTATTTTACTAAAAGTAAAGAAAAGTAAAAAAAGAAGGTTTAAATAGAGGTAGACTAAAAGGATTTATAAGGAATTTAAATAGAGTAAGTAGTTAAAGCAGTTATAAAGCTATAGCTTATTAAATCTAGCATTCTAAAGTTAAATTCCTTCCTAAAGATTCCTATTTAATTCTATAATAAAGGACTATTACATTAGATCTACCTAAATACTAGAACCTCTTTAGTGTTAGTTAATAAAGTATAGTTAACTTAGTTTAGTTAGAATATAAAATAGGTAAAAATAGAGCTAAAACTAGTTACTAGAGTGCAATTATTCTTCTATATCTCTAAGACAGCTACATTTAACTTCTATATCCCTAAATCTATATATAGCGTGCCTATAACTAGCTATTTTACAGTTATAGCTAATATAATAAGTAACTTAGAGCTAAAGCTTCTTCTAGGTTTAACCTTTCTCTATAATTATAGTGTTAAAATTGATTTTATCTGCTCTAGGGCTACTATTAGGTCTATTTATAATATAGTTGTAGAAATAGGTATTTTCTAGCTAATTTTAAAGATTTTACATTAGAATATAATAGTAGTATAAGCTATAATAATTCCGCTAAAATTGTAGGAGTATATTCTAGTTAAATAGAAGGAGGTACTAGCTAATAAAAAGGCTACTGCCTACTATATATACTTAAAATCTAACCTTATCCTAGATATATTGCTTAATATAACTAACTAGAAATAAATAGTAGCCTATAACTATTTAGATAAATTTATTATAATCTAGAAAAATTAAAAGGTTACTTATCTTTAGTATAATAAAAAGCTTAAGGCTAACTATATAATTGTAAACCTATTTAATTTATATATATATTTTTCTAAGGATATTATACTTAATAATAGTCTATTGCCTGCAGAAGATTATAAAATATAGAAAGAAAGTAATAGTAATAGATTTAACCTTAAAAAAGTTAATAATAGTATCTCTATATATAGAATCTTTTATTCTAAGGATATACTATATATCTATAATAAATATAAGGTTAAGGTAGAAAACTTAAACCTAGATATTATAGCTAAACTTATTAACTTAATAAATAAATACAATATTTATTGTAATAGAGGTATTATTCCTATACCTAAAGACTAGTATATAAGAGTAAATCTAGTAGATAAATAGTAGAAGTAGCTAAAACCTATCTAAATCTACTTACTAAAAGCTAAAGATAAAGCTAAACTAGATAAGGTTTATAATAAGCTATATTTAAGTAGAAAGATATTATATTTAGATAACTTAGCAGCTATAGCCTACCTAGCCTTTATAGTATAGATTAAAACCTTAATAGAAAGAAAAGAATAAGTTATAGTTAATATAAGGCTGCTTAATAGTGTAGTAATACTAAATATATACTCTTTACTAGATTAATTAAACATTATAGTAGATATATATAGTAAGAAGATATTTTTACTCTTTAATATATTAGGGTTTTTCTACTAGCTTCTTATAAAATAAGAGTACTAATCTTGCATAGTAGTAATATTAAAATAAGGATTAAAAGCATTAAATATAGCGCTTATAGGCTTTAAGAATGCACTAGCTTTTACTTAATAGTATATAGACTAATTATTTTAAAAGTATTAGTATTTTATATAAATCTATATTAATAACATTATTATATTCTCTAACTCTACTAAAGACTACCTTATATACCTTAATATAGTTTTATTAATTCTAAAGAAAAATAAGTTAATAATAGCTATAAAGAAGTTATTTATAGGCTACTTAGCTATTTAGCTATTAGGTTTTATTGTTAATAGTAATAAAATTACTAATATAAATAATAGGCTAAAAGCTTTTTAAAAACTTAAGTTTCTAGTAAATCTTATAAATCTAAAAACCTTTATTAGTATAGTTAGCTTTTTATAGAAGAGTATTCTGTAGTTTAATATATAAATTTACTTACTATAGAAATAAAAGACTACTTTATTATAAAAGCTTTATAAGAAAGGCTTAGCTAATAGTTTACTAAAACTAATGCACTAAAAGAAAGCCTAAAAAGTAACGTTTTTACTAAAACCTAAGGAAAAGAAGGTATTCTAAGAGGTAAAGGTATACCTTAATAAAAATACTATTCTATAGCACTATAACTCTAGTAAGTATTTATTCTTTAAAGTTAATGCTTATAAGGAAGAATTTAGGCTCTTTATTTTCTAGCTTATAGGCAAATAAAATAGTTATAGTATACCTAGTAAAGACATTAAAAATAATTAGCTTTAACTAATTCTTTTCCTCTTAAGATATACTTTTAACCTAAAGAAACGCTATAGGTTAACTAAGGTAGAGGTAGCTATAATTGTATAAAGTGTTTAAAAGCTATAAAAAATAGTTTAATCTAACTGCTATACTATTAATATTATTATAGACTACTTACTAGCAAAAGGGATTATTAAATATACCTTACTTACTACAATAAATCTAGATAAAGCTAACCTAAAATTAGCTAAAGTAGCTAATTATCTATTGTAATTTAACCTAAGAGTTTTCTATATACTAGAAGTGCTAAATATAGTGCTAAATATACTCTTTAGGTTGCTAGTTATAGTTTTATACTAAGAGGAGGCTTATAATAGTAAATTTAATAAGCTTAATATAAGTACGTTTTTTACTAAAGAATATAGCGCTATAGCAGTATTAGATAAAGGTTTAAAAGAGGAAATTATCTAAGGCTATAGTTTTAATCTAAAGCTTAGTAGAATTATAGAAGGTATTAAGGACTTTTGCGAAAAGTAAGATTAGTAAAATTAATAAAGAAGACTAAGGATTCTACTGTATAGATAGACTCTATAAGACAATAAACTTTTATACTATTATAATAGAAAAGGCCTATTTTAACTGTATATACCTATAAAGGTTGTAGAATTTATCCTTAAAATAGTCTATAATAATTAGAACTATTTTAGTGCCTATAGAATAGCAGTAGAATTATAGGTAGTTTACTTTCTGCAGATATATAAGTAGATTTAAGCCTATATTACTTACTGCTATACCTATAAAGAAAATGCAATTAACTGTAGTAAGCTGCTAAAGGAATTAAGGTTGTTAGAGTTAGTTCTAACTCCTTTCTATATAATTTCGCTTAATTTTATTACTAATATACCTAAAGTTAGCTTAATAAACACTCTATAGCAAAAAGATAGATATAGCTTCTATAACTTACTGTATCTAGTAAATTATTTATTTAGTAAGTAAACAATTCTTATACTTAAGTATATAATATATACAGTAGAAATTTAGGTAGAACTGCTCTTATAGATACTGTATTTATTAGACTAAAGCCTTCCTAAGTAGATTATAAGTAACTAAGATCTAAAGTTTATTTCTAATATTTAAAGAAGTATATTTACTTAAATTAAAAGTAAATTGCTTATAGCTATAGCTTACTACCTATAGATAAATAGAACAGCTAAATAGAAGAATTAAATAGTTATTATTGCTGTTTAATACTATATAGTTATAAATCTAAATACACTATAGACTACAATACTTCTAGTACTATAGCACTAACTTAATAATATAGTAGTAGCTAGTATAGAGATTTCCTTTAACAAACTTATATATAGTTTTTAACTAGCTACTGTTGTTAATTTAATTTAATTAAATAACGTTCTTAGCAATAGAATAAATATAAGCAATATAGCTGTACTTTAGAAGCTATACTAATAAGAGGCAGAAACAGCTATTAGTATAGTAAATGCCTTAAGCAAGATTAAATATAACGCCTAGTATAAGCCTATTAACATTAAAGTAGAGAATATAGTCTACCTATAATTATACTAAGGATATATACTTCTAGAAAAGCTAAAAAAGAAATAGTCTCTTTAATAAGTAAAGCTATATAAGGTTTTTGTAAAAGTAAGCCTATTATTATTTTACCTAGATTTCTTACTAGATTTATATATATATTTAGTAGTATTAGCAGCTTACCTTTAGAAGCTAAGATAAAGTAAAGACCCTTTTAACTAAGAAAAGTAACTACTACTACTAATTACAATAGAAGGGTTTAGTATAGAGAACTATTAGGAAATTAAGCGAATTTACACCTATTAAATCTAATGTTCCTGCAGTAGGTTAAGTAAGCTGCATTTAGAATTCCTTATACAATAGAAAGGGTTCTTTACTAAAGATAACTAATAGATTTCTAAAGATAAGCTTAAAGTTAATGCTTTTAAAATTATAAATAAATATCTATAGAAGCACTCTATAAATTAAGAAGAAGAGTATTAGTATTATTAAAAGAGTAATATAGCCTACTAGAAAACCCTAAATTAGCTAGTAGAAGCTTACTACTAACTCTTTTCTTTATAAGTCTTAATTTCCTTTATTATATAATAAATTGTTTAAATCTCTTAGTATCTCTTTCTTTATTTCCTTATTTATTATTATTAAAACTATTAAAATTAACCTATATTATAGAATTATAGAAGGTTAGGAAGAAAACATCTATAAATCTATATACTATTATTTTAACCTACTTTTCCTGTAAATTTACCTTTACTTTTGCGAATTTTTACGCTTTTTACTATATAACCTTTTTCTTATACCTTTATATATTATAAAGTCTTTATAAATTTATTAATACTATTGTAGCTACTGCTTTTTCTATCCCTTTAGGCTATTATTTAGCTACTTTTAATAGTTAAACACTAAAATACTACACTAAGAGCAACAGACTATTTATAGAGTAAATTCCTATAGTTTATAGAACTAACTAGCCTCTATAGAGCTACTTCTAGCCTCTTCTATTCCCTTTACAGAAAATCTACTACTATTATCTTTTTCTTTTAGTAGTTTAGAATTATTAATTCTAGTAAACCTAAATAGTCTATTTTAAGAAAGGAACAACAATAGTAACTACACTTAAGCTATAATACTACTACTATTTAAACCTAAAGAAGAATATATTGCTTCTAATATATACATTAATTATAATAATAGTTTTAACGCTAAGAGTAAAGGTTCTAAGTTTAAGGAGTAAGAATATAACTATAAAGGTAATATAGTAGCTATAGAGCTAGATAACATTAAAACTTATCTTATATTACTTAATTTCTACTGCCTATATAGCACTTTTAGTAGGCCTAGAAGTGCTAAAAGCACCCTAAAAGTTAATAAGTTTATCTTTAGCACTATTTCTATAGAAATTAAAGATAATATTAATATTACTAATGTAAAGCCTATTATAGAAGACTATAGTTAGTATTACTACACTAATAGAGCTAAAGAAAAGGTATAGAATATAGAAAATACTATTTATACTTATACCTATAAATTTACCTTTAAAGGTAGTATAATAAATAAAACTAGCATTAAGGTCTCTAAAGATAATATATATTACTTACTCTAGTAGAATACAGTAATATATATCTTTAGAGTTTATAATAACTATAAAGTAAAGCGCTAAAACTAGCAATATAAAGGTAAGGATGCTAAGGTATCTATAGGTAACGCTAAAGTAGCTAGAAGAGGTAAAATATAGGCAAAAGCAGCTGCTACTATATACTATAGTAGCAATATAGTAAAAAGAGGTAAAGAAACTATTACTGTAGATTTATCTATTAGTTTACTGTTATAGGTAGTATTACTTACTATTTACTTCTTTAATAAATTTAGTAGAATTAATAGCACTATTGTAGGTGCCTTAGCTAGTATTAGCTGTATAGACTTACTCTTTATTCTATTAGCTAAGGTATAATTCTAGAGCTAATATAATAGTCTCCTTTAGAAGAAGTATAAATTTAATACTAAAGAAATAATTAAAGCCTACCTTAAGGACACTTCTATAGGTAGCAACGCTATATAGAAGTAACTTAACCTCTATATTACTAAAATTAATAAGTTAAATAAAAAGATTAACTAGGTTAAAATAGAGGCTAAAGGAGGTTTATTTAATAAGTAGTTTAATAAATTATAGACTGCTATCTACAGTATATATAACTAACTAAATAGTATAAGTTAATTTAATAAAGGTATTAATAACGTTATTAATAAAAATAAAACCTTACTAAAGGTTGCTAGTAATATTAATATACTATAGGCAGAAAGTAGATGCTTATAACACAAAATTAACTGCATTTATATAGACTTCTTAGAACGCTTAGCTAACTAGCCTATTGCTGTATAAGGCCTCTCTAGTAATAGATTTAGTACTATTTAACGTAAAAAAAGTGCTTAGTTTATACTAATTAACCTATCTTTAATGTATTTCTCTCTATTAATTCTATAAGAGATACCTTCTATAGTAAAGCTAACGCTAACTAAAGTAAAAACGCTAACTAAGAGGCTAGCTATAGGTAAACTAGTAGAAATGCCTACTAAGCGTAAGACTAGCGCCTTTTAGGTAAAACTCTCCCTAAAGCCGCTAGAAATATCCTTTAGCTTTACTTTCTAGAGAGAACTAATAGCTTACTATAACTAACTAATAATTTACTGCTATTACTAATGCTTAAGGATTAGAATAGGCTGTATATATATAAAGAAATACACTAAAGGGATTTAATAGAAAATTTGCTTTAATATAGATTAATTTTTAATACTTTTAACACTATATAGAATAATCTTATATAAAGAATATACTATATAGATTTAATAAATTAGCTTTATTATATAAGATTAATTTATAGGATTTAACATTATCTAGAATAATTTTGCGCAATTTTACTTATATATAGAATATAGAACAAGCTTTAACGCTCTATTAGGTTTAAGGAAATCCATTAATTTAATATATAGATTTAATAGTTACTAGATTATAAGTGTAATTTAGGCATTATAAGTGCACAGAAAAATATATAAATATAGCAACCTACACTGTAGATTGCACTACAATAACAATAATATATGCTTATACAATAAAACAACAACTACCTTTCTGCGCCTTTTATAATAGCTAGATTAATAAGTTATTTAGTTTAATTTAACATACCTTCTAATAACTAACACTTAATTTTTAGAACAGCTAGAACAGCTAATCTTTTTTGTAAAGGTAGCACTTATTATAGAATAATTATATAGACCTATAGGTCACTAGTGTATGTAACTGCAATTATATATAAGTAGTTAGAAGCAACACTTAAGTAGTTAGATTGAACAATTAACTATTATTTACTAGAACACTATTACTAGATGCTCCTTACAGCAACTCTTACGACTTCTCTCACGAATCTTTGCATAACCTGTTGAATCCAACAACCTATTGTTACTTCCGACAAACCCGTGTTGGATCCCACCGTAACAATAAACTTCTATTATATACTTTAGATAACGTTATAGTAGAAGGTCTACTTTAGCGTTATTATCCTTAAAATCCTCTTTTTAGTATAGCTATAACGTATAGTCCTTAGAAACTATTTAATTTAATATATTATTGTTACGGGATAATCATACAGACCCGCAAGTCACTAGTGCACGTGACCGCAATCATGTATAAGTAGTTAGAAGCAACACTTAAGTAGTCAGATTGAACAATCAACTATCATTTACTAGAATACTATTACTAGATGCT
>JFHB01000326.1:0-23129 GCA_000729835.1 Atkinsonella hypoxylon
AAATAGATAATAGTTATATAACTATATTTAGTCTTAAAGACTTTAATGTTTTCTATAATTTTATTAGCTACTTTATTAACTTAAGCGTTAAAGCCTTTACTTAATTTAGTATTAAAAATTAAAGAATTAGTTTCTATCTTTTTTACTTTTCTATTATAATAAAAGTTAAAGGTATTTATATTACTATTTAGATTAAATAGTTAAAAAGCTTTAATAGTAGCTTTTCTTATTAGTTTAAACATTAAACTAAAAATACTATTAACTAGAGTTATACTATAACTATATTCTCTTTAAAACTATTATTCTTCTTTTAGTTAAGTAATTTTAATATTACTCTCTTTTAATACTTTAAGGAGTTTCTTTATATATTTTAAGTCTTTACTTATAGCTTTAGGTTAATCTTCTTTTAATTTAAGCTTATTAAGATTATCTTTTAACTTAAATAATATTAAGTTAAGGTTTTTTTCTAAGTTAAGCCTAAGTTCTTTAGAACTATCTTTTTAAACTTTTAGCTCTTTTATCTTAAAGCTTATTAAGTATATAGTTCTTTTTATAATTATATATATAAATCTATATAATTCTTTTTTTTATTAAAATAGCTAATATAGATAAAATAAAGAGTAAAAGTCTATATTTCTTTATTGCTTAAGTAGTAAATAAAAACAGCAATCTTAAAGTAATATTATAGCTATAGAGTAAAGATTAAATAGTCTTATTAAGCTCTATTAATAAAGACTTTAAGATAAAGAGAAAAGAAGAAAAAAGGAGATAAAGCCTCTATAAGCACTAGAGAGCTATAAGATTAACGGATCCTAGTGGAGTTAACAACCTATAGTAGGGTTATATCTAGTGCATTTAATAGTCTAATGTTATTCTACAACAGTCTAAGGTTTTACTGAAGGAGACTTAAGGTCCTGCTAGCAATAACAACGAGGCATTGTGCAGAGGGATCGTGACCGTTACAAGGAATAAACTGTAATATCTAGACCTTTATAAAGAACTGTCCTAACTGCAACTGCAATAAGCTTTACTACAATAAGACTCGAGACTTATTACACCCTTTACTAGTACTAAATAAAGTATAGAAGTAGGTAGTTGTTAATAGTAAAGATATACCTCTAGATAAATTTAGCTATAACTATATCTAGGTATTTATTTGCAAATTTAGTTGCCTAATAGCTACTCTTTTAGGCTATAAAACAAATACAGCAGAAAAGATTGCACAATAGTATTATTAATATATATACTATTTCCTTAGTTTGCCTAGTATTTAGATTAGCAATAATACTAGCCCTTTTATATTAGAATTCCTAGAAACAATTAATAAGCTAACTAGTATAAAACATTATTATAGGAGTTCTTTACACCTATAAACCTAGAGAGCTATAGAAATTATAAATTAGGAATTAGATTAAAAGCTAAGATTCTATATTAATTAATATTAAAAGCAGTAAAGTATTTACCTTTCTGCTTTAGACTTTATATATAATATCTTATAGTACTTATTATTAAATATATATTCTCTTTAGGTATTATTAAGTTAACTACTATAAAATCTATTAGCATTAAATAATAAACTATTTAATCTTATTAATTTAGAAAAAGTATAAGCTGCTTAAAATATTATTATATAAATAAAGGAGGTATAAGACCTTATGCAGTAAAATTGTTATAGACTTGAGCCTTAGGCTTAGGTCTTTCAGTAGAGGGAGGACGGCAGAAGAGGGACAGAGATCTATATAGGTAAAGGGATAAGAGTAAGCTGTATTTATCTAGAGGTTAGCTAGACTTTACTAGGCCCTAGAGAGAGAACCTTAGCTATAAAGTATATACTAAAGGGAGCTCCTAAGAGGATAAACCTACCCTTAAATATATAGTATAGAGGTATAAAGAGGCTTCTAGTTTCTTCTCTCTTTCTTCTTTTCTCTCTATAATTATAGTTCTTATTATAGACGCTAGTTAGCAGCAGCTACTAGGTTAGTTTATTATATACTATAATTATTCTATAGATAGAACACTAATAAGAACAATATTATTTAGTTATAGTAATAAAGGCCTAGCTAGTTAGCTTAAGCACTCTTTTAACCTCTATAGAGAGGTAGAGAAAAATACAGTAGAAATTAGCTAAAAAGCAGCAGAAATTGTAGTACTTTATAAATTAGTTAAGAGCTAATCTTTATAAATAAAGGAACTATAACGCTTTATAATAGACTATATATAGAAAGAGAAGTAGCTTTAAGCTGCAGTAAGCTAGTAGCTAGAGGAACCTAAATAGAAGCCTTTATCTATAGTAAACCCTTATAATAGAAATAAATAGAGCTTTTAGGCCTAGTAAATAGTAATTACCTAAAAGCTTTAGGCTAATAGCGCCTTTATAGGCACAATATAGAACTAATAGTACTACCTATACTAAAGCTTATTACTTAAGGTTTAGTAAAGAGTAGCTGCCTATTATAAAGTAGGTAAAGTAAGGGAATATAATATATAAGGGTTTCTTAATTACTTAGAATTAATCTTTATAGATTCTTACTAATAGAACTAAGCTTTAATTAAGCTTAATTAGCTTTAATAGTGTAATAATAAGTAGTTTATAGAATTCTATATTTATTTTAAGGAGAAAATTACGCTAGTAAAAAGAGCTAACTAGAATAATAGTATAAAGTTAGCTAAGTTATAAATAGCGCTTAATAAAGAAATAAGGGATTATAGTATAAAGAGAGATATTCTCTATTATAACTACCTTTAGGCAGTAAAGCGCTACTGCAGTATTACACTAAACCTTAAGTTATATTGCATTAAGGAATAACACTAGCTAAAATATAGCCTTAGCTCTTAAGAGCTCTAGAATAGTAATACTAAAATAACTAAAGTTAATACTGTAAAAACCTAATAGAGATAGAAAAGGAGCGCAAAAAAATCTAGAGTAAAACAACTAAATAAAGATACTTTATAAATAAAGTAGATATTTAAGGCTAAACTTAAAAAACACTACTAAAAGAGATAATACCTTTAGTGTAAGTTATTTTAACACTATATTTAAGGATGTAAATAGTAACTAGTAAAATATAAGCTAGAGTTAACTAGTATATAGGTAGCAGCAACAAATAATATATAGAAAAAAGACTTTAATAAGTTAAAAAAAGGCTTACCTCTAGCCTTAAGCTTAGTATAGAGGTAAAGGCAATATAAATAACGCAATAACCTCTACTTAGTAAGCAGCTAGAAGAAGAATATAGAGAGATAACTAAGAAAATAGATATATTACTATTCTTTATCTCTATACTCTTTAACTAACTGTTGTTCTATAATATATAGATAAATAGTAGGTGTAACTACTTTACTGCAATAAGTAAGAGTTTAGTGTAACGCCTTAGCCTAAAGTAGGTTCTATTGCTATATAAGAGGATAGTTGTTACGGGGGGATCTGACGTGGGTTTGTCGGAAGTGACGATAGGTTGTTAGATTTAATAGGTTATGCAATAAATCGTAAGAGAAGTCGTAAGAGCTTCTGTAAGAAGCATCTAGAAATAGTGTTCTAGTGAATAATTGTTAATTGTTTAATTTAACTACTTAAGTGTTGCTTCTAACTACTTATATATAATTGCAGTTACATGCACTAGTAACCTGTAGGTCTATAGAATTATTCTGTAATAAGTGCTGCCTCTACAAAAAAGATTAGCTGTTCTAGCTGTTCTAAAAATTAATTATTAGTTATTAGAAGGTATATTAGATTAAACTAAATAACTTATTAATCTAGCTGTTATAAAAGGCGCAGAAAGGTAGTTATTATTTTATTGTGTAAGTATATATTGTTGTTATTGTAGTGCAATCTATAGTGTAGATTGCTATATTTATATATTTTTCTGTGCACTTATAATGCCTAAATTACACTTATAATCTAATAACTATTAAATCTATATATTAAATTAATAGATTTCCTTAAACCTAATAGAGCGTTAAAGCTTATTCTATATTCTATATATAAGTAAAGTTGCGCAAAATTATTTTAGATAATATTAAATCCTATAAATTAATCTTATATAATAAAGCTAATTTATTAAATCTATATAGTACATTCTTTATATAAGATTATTCTATACAGTGTTAAAAGCATTAAAAATTAATCTATATTAAAGTAAATTTTCTGTTAAATCCCTTTAGTGTATTTCTCTATATATATATAGCTTATTTTAATCCTTAGGTATTAGTAATAGCAGCAAATTGTTAGTTAGTTATAGTAAGCTGTTAGTTCTCTCTAGAAAGTAAAGCTAGAGAACGTTCCTAGCAGCTTTAAGGAGGGTTTTGCCTAGAAGGCACTAGTCTTACGCTTAATAGGTGTTTCTACTAGTTTACCTATAGCTAGCCTCTTAGTTAGCGTTTTTACCTTAGTTAATGTTAGCTTTACTGTAGAAGGTATCTTTTGTAGAATTAATAGAGAGAAATACATTAAAGATAGGTTAATTAAAATAAACTAAGCACTTCTTCTACATTAAATAGTGCTAAATCTATTACTAAAGAGGCCTTATGCAGTAATAGGCTAGTTAGCTAAGCGTTCTAAGAAGTTTGCGTAAATACAGTTAATTTTATATTATAGGCGTCTACTTTCTACCTATAGTATATTAATATTACTAGCAACCTTTAGTAAGGTTTTATTTTTATTAATAACGTTATTAACACCTTTATTAAATTAACTTATACTATTTAGTTAGTTATATATACTATAGATAGCAGTCTATAATTCGTTAAACTACTTATTAAATAGACCTTCTTTAGCCTCTATTTTAACCTAGTTAATCTTTTTATTTAACTTATTAATTTTAGTAATATAGAGGTTAAGTTGCTTCTATATAGCGTTACTGTTACGGTGGGATCTAACGTGGGTTTGTCGGAAGTAACGATAGGTTGTTGGATTCAACAGGTTATGCAATAAATCGTAAGAGGAGTTGTAAGAGCTTCTATAAGGAGCATCTAGAAATAGTGTTCTAGTGAATAATTGTTAATTGTTTAATCTAACTACTTAAGTGTTGCTTCTAACTACTTATATATAATTGCAGTTATATACACTAGTGACCTATAGGTCTATAGGATTATTCTGTAATTAGTGCTGTCTCTACAAAAAAGATTAGCTGTTTTAGCTGTTCTAAAAATTAATTGTTAGTTATTAGAAGGTATATTAAATTAAACTAAATAACTTATTAATCTAGCTATTATAAAAGGCACAAAAAGGTAGTTATTGTTTTATTGCGTAAGTATATATTATTGTTGTTATAGTGCAATCTATAGCGTAGGTTGCTATATTTATATATTTTTCTGTGCACTTATAATGCCTAAATTACACTTATAATCTAGTAACTATTAAATCTATATATTAAATTAATAGATTTCCTTAAACCTAATAAAGCATTAAAGCTTATTCTATATTCTATATATAAGTGAAGTTGCGTAAAATTATCTTAGATAATGTTAAATCCTATAAATTAATCTTATATAATAAAGCTAATTTATTAAATCTATATAGTACATTCTTTATATAAGATTATTCTATATAGTATTAAAAGCATTAAAATTAATCTATATTAAAGTAAATTTTCTATTAGATCCCTTTAGTATATTTCTTTATATATATATAGCCTATTTTAATCCTTAGGTATTAGTAATAGCAGTAAATTGTTAATTAGTTATAGTAAGCTATTAGTTCTCTCTAGAAAGTAAAGCTAAAGGACGTTTCTAGTAGCTTTAGGGAGGGTTTTACCTAGAAAGCACTAGTTTTACACTTAATAGGTATTTCTACTAGTTTACCTACAGCTAGCCTTTTAGTTAGCGTTTTTACCTTAGTTAGTATTAGCTTTACTATAGAAGGTATCTTTTATAGAATTAATAGAGAGAAATATATTAAAGATAGATTAATTAAAACAAACTAAGCACTTCTTCTATATTAAATAGTGCTAAATCTATTACTAAAGAGGCTTTATACAGCAATAGGCTAGTTAGCTAAGCGTTCTAAGAAGTCTATATAAATATAGTTAATTTTATATTATAAACGTTTACTTTCTACCTATAGTGTATTAATATTGCTAGTAACCTTTAGTAAGGTTTTGTTTTTATTAATAATATTATTAATACCTTTATTAAATTAACTTATACTATTTAGTTAGTTATATATACTATAGATAGCAGTCTATAATTTATTAAACTACTTATTAAATAGACCTCCTTTAGCCTCTATTCTAACCTAGTTAATTTTTTTATTTAACTTATTAATTTTAGTAATATAGAGGTTAAGTTGCTTCTATATAGCGTTACTACCTATAGAAGTGTCCTTAAGGTAGGCTTTAATTATTTCTTTAGCGTTAGATTTATACTTCTTCTAAAGGAGACTATTACGCTAGCTCTAGAATTGCACTTTAGCTAATAGAATAAAGAGTAAGTCTATATAGCTAATACTAGCTAAGGCATCTGCAATAGTGCTATTAATTCTGCTAAATTTATTAAAGAAGTAAATAGTAAGCAACGCTACCTATAATAGTAAACTAATAGATAAATCTATAGTAATAGTTTCTTTACCTCTTTTTACTATATTACTACTGTAGTATATAGTAGCTGCTGCTTTTGCCTATATTTTACCTCTTCTAGCTACTTTAGCGTTACCTATAGATGCCTTAGCATCTTTACCTTTATATTGCTAGTTCTAGCGCTTTACTTTACAGTTATTATAAATCCTAAAGATATATATTACTGTATTCTACTAAAGTAAGTAATATATATTGTCTTTAAAGACCTTAATACTAGTTTTATTTATAGTGCTACCTTTAAGGGCAAATTTATAGGTATAAGTATAAATAGCATTTTCTATATTCTATACTTTTTCTTTAGCTCTATTAGTGTAGCAATACTAACTATAGTCTTCTATAATAGGCTCTATATTAGTAATATTAATATTATCTTTAATTTCTATAGAAATAGTGCTAAAGATAAACTTATTAACTTTTAGGGTGCCCTTAGCACTTTTAAGCCTACTAAAAGTGCTATATAGGCAGTAAAAATTAAGTAATATAAAATAAGTTTTAATATTATTTAGCTCTATAGCTACTATATTACCTTTATAGTTATATTCTTACTCCTTAAACTTAAAACCTTTACTCTTAGCGTTAGAACTATTATTATAATTAATATATATATTAGAAGCAATATATTCTTCCTTAGGTTTAAATAATAGTAGTATTATAGCTTAAGCGTAGTTACTGTTATTATTCTCTTCTTAGAATAAGCTATTTAGGTTTACTAAAATTAATAATTTTAAACTATTAAAAGAAAAGAATAATAATAGTAGATTTTCTACAAAAGGAATAGAAGAGGCTAGAAGTAGCTCTATAGAGGCTAGCTAGTTCTATAGGCTATAAAAGTTTACTTTATAGGTAGTTTATTGCTTTTAGTATAGTATTTTAGTGTTTAACTATTAGAAGTAGCTAAATAATAGCCTAAAGGGATAGAAAAAGTAGTAGCTGTAATAGTATTAATAAATTTATAAGATTTTATAATATATAAAGGTATAAGGAAAAGGTTATATAGTAAAAAGCGTAAAAATTTATAAAAGTAAAGGTAAATTTATAGGAAAAGTAGGTTAAAACAATAGTATATAGATTTATAGGTGTTTTCTTCCTAATCTCTTACTATTCTATAATATAGGTTAATTTTAATAGTTCTAATAATAATAAATAAGGATATAAGGAAAAAGATACTAAGGGATTTAAACAATCTATTGTATAATAAAGGAAATTAAGACTTATAAGGAAAAGAGTTAGTAGTAAGCTTCTACTAGCTAATTTAGGGCTTTTTAGTAGACTATATTACTCTTTTAATAATACTAATACTCTTTTTCCTAATTTATAGGGTATTTCTATAGATATTTATTTATAATTTTAAAAGTATTAACTTTAAGCTTATCTTTAGTAATCTATTAGTTATCTTTAGTAGAGAACTCTTTCTATTATATAAGGAATTCTAGATATAGCTTACTTAATCTACTATAGAAACGCTAGATTTAATAGGCATAAATTCGCTTAATTTCCTAATAGTTCTCTATACTAAACCTTTCTATTGCAATTAGCAGTAGTAGTTACTCTTTTTAGTTAAAAGGGTTTTTATTTTATTTTAGCTTTTAAAGGTAAGCTACTAATACTACTAAGTATATATATAAATCTAGTAGGAAATTTAGGCAAAACAACAATAGGCTTACTTTTATAAGAACCTTATATAGCTTTACCTATTAAGAAGACTATTTCTTTTTTAGCTTTCCTAGAAGTATATATCCTTAGTGTAATTATAGGTAGACTATATTCTTTACTTTAATATTAATAAGCTTATACTAGGCGTTATATTTAATCTTACTTAAGGCATTTACTATACTAATAGCTGTTTCTACCTCTTACTAGTATAGCTTCTAAAGTATAGCTATATTGCTTATATTTATTCTATTGCTAGAAACGTTATTTAATTAGATTAAATTAACAATAGTAGCTAGTTAGAAACTATATATAAGTTTATTAAGGGAAATTCTTATACTAGCTACTACTATATTATTAAGTTAGTGCTATAGTGCTAGAAGTATTACAGTCTATAGTGTATTTAGATTTATAACTGTATAGTATTAAATAGTAATAATAACTGTTTAATTCTTCTGTTTAGCTGTTCTATCTATCTATAGGTAGTAAGCTATAGCTATAAGTAATTTACTTCTAATTTAGGTAAATATACTTCTTTAAATATTAGAAATAAACTTTAGATCTTAGTTACTTATAATCTACTTAGGAAGGCCTTAGTTTAATAAATATAGTATCTATAAGAGCAGTTCTACCTAAATTTCTACTATATATATTATATACTTAGGTATAAAGATTATTTACTTACTAAATAGGTAATTTACTAAATATAGTAAGTTATAGAAGCTATATTTATCTTTTTACTATAGAGTGTTTATTAAGCTAACTTTAGGTATATTAGTAATAAAATTAAGCAAAATTATATAGAAGGGAGTTAGAACTAACTTTAACAACCTTAATTTCTCTAGTAGTTTACTGCAGTTAATTACATTTTCTTTATAGGTACAGCAGTAAGCAATATAGGTTTAAATCTACTTATATATCTACAGAAAGTAAACTACCTATAATTCTACTGCTATTCTATAGGCGCTAAAATAGTTTTAATTATTATAGACTGTTTTAAGGATAAATTCTACAACCTTTATAGGTATATATAGTTAGAATAGGCCTTTTCTATTATAATAGTATAAAAGTCTGTTGTTTTATAAGGTCTATTTATACAGTAGAATCCTTAGTCTTTATTATTAATTTTACTAATTCTACTTTTTATAAAAGTCCTTAATACCTTCTATAATTCTACTAAGCTTTAGATTAAAACTATAGCCTTAAATAATTTTCTCTTTTAAACCTTTATCTAATACTACTATAGCGCTATATTCTTTAGCAAAAAATATACTTATATTAAGCTTATTAAATTTACTGTTATAAGCCTTCTCTTAGTATAAAACTATAACTAGTAACCTAGAGAGCGTATTTAGCACTATATTTAGCACTTTTAGTATATAGAAGACTCTTAGGTTAAATTGCAATAAATAATTAGCTACTTTAGCTAATTTTAGGTTAGCTTTATCTAAATCTATTATAGTAAGTAAGGTATATTTAATAATCCCTTTTGCTAGTAAGTAGTCTATAATAATATTAATAGTGTAGTAGTTAGATTAAACTATTTTCTATAGCTTTTAAACACTTTATATAATTGCAGCTACCTCTGCCTTAGTTAATCTATAATGTTTCTTTAGGTTAAAAGTGTATCTTAAGAGAAAAAGAATTAGCTATAGCTAGTTACTTTTAATGTTTTTACTAGGTATACTATAACTATTCTATTTACCTATAAGCTAGAAGATAAAAAGCCTAAATCTTTCCTTATAAGCGTTAACTTTAAAGAATAAATACTTACTAGAGTTATAGTACTATAGAATAGTGTTTTTATTAAGGTATACTTTTACCTCTTTAAATACCTTTTCTTTCTTAGGTTTTAGTAAAAATATTACTTCTTAAGCTTTCTTTTAGTGTATTAGTTTAGGTAAACTATTAGCTAAGCTTTTTTTATAAAGCTTTTACAGTAAAGTAGTCTTTTGTTTCTATAGTAAGTAAATTTATATATTAAACTATAGAATACTCTTCTATAAAAAGCTAGCTATATTAATAAAGGTCTTTAGATTTATAAGATCTACTAGAAACTTAAGTTTTTAAAAAGCTTTTAGCCTATTATTTATATTAATAATTCTATTGCTATTAACAATAAAACTTAACAGCTAGATAGCTAAGTAGCTTATAAATAACTTCTTTATAGCTATTATTAACTTATTTTTCTCTAGAATTAATAAGACTATATTAAGGTATATAAGGTAGTTCTTAGTAGAGTTAAAGAATACAATAATATCGTTAATATAGATTTATATAAAATATTAATGTTTTTAAAATAATTAGTCTATATACTGTTAAGCAAAAGCTAATATATTCTTAAAGCCTATAAGCGCTACATTTAATGCTTTTAATCCTTATTTTAATATTACTACTATATAAGATTAGTGTTCTTATCTTATAGAAAGCTAGTAGAAAAACCCTAATATATTAAAGAGTAAAAATATCTTCTTACTATATATATTTGCTATAATGTTTAATTAATCTAGTAGAGAGTATTATTGAAAATAATAGGGATTACAGGACTAGATATCTAAGAGGGTAGTGGTCTCTTAGATTTAGTACCTGTAATTGCTCCTAGCAATTATCACGTAGTGGAAGCAGCAGCGGCCTAAATCAAGCTGTGGTGTATAGTACTAGATCACGTAGAGGCAATAGATAACTGTAATAGTAGTATCTTTATATTAAGAGCGCTGTAACGAACTTGGTGAGGGTAGGATCTCGAATCTTTCTAGTTCCTTATAGACCTACTGACTATATTAGCGGGCCGTAGTCGCTAGAAGGGGCTTATAGGCTACTTTATAATTTCCGCAAAAAGATTTACTATATAAAAATAAAAAAAATCGACTTACAGCTATACAAACGAGACGCTTACGTGCATAATTTAACAAATTCCACTAATAACAAGCAACCCTTATAAGCAACTCTATCTAACAATTATACTATTAAATAGCCCTAATTCTAGGCTTTTAAATAGTATACTTCTTAAATTTCTACTATTGCTAGTTGTAGAGAAAATCGCTGTTAAAGTTAACTATAGGTTAGGCAACTTTGCCTTAGTTAATTCTAGATATTTTGCATCTAGTAACAGCGATATCTCTACTAAAAATCAACGTAACAAGACCTAATAAGGGTTACGTAATAGAGCAACTAGTAGGCATAAAAATAGGCTATATAGGGTAGCTTATTTTTAACACTCCCTCTAGAAATATAAGAAGTAACTAGTTCTATAAGCAACTTAGCTCCTTTAAAGGATATCTAAGTTAGAATTAACTAACGAAATACAGTACTAATAACAGGACTAAATAACATAACTAATTCCAGCAATTCCAGGGTAGTTATAGTTAAATATAACTAGTTGTTGTTAATTGTTTTTGTTGTTTTCGATTTTTAACTGTTTTTTTGTTGCTTTTCGATTTTTTAAGTGTTTTTATTGCTTTTATAAGCTAGCTAGAAAACTCTAGTAACTTAATAAATTGTTAATGCTTTTAAATAGCAAGAGGCTTAGTTAGGCTATCTGCTAGCATCTAATTTGTATTAATATAACTAACCTTAGCTATACCTTTACGAATCTTTTCCCTAATGTAGTTAAACTTCAAAAGGGTGTGCTTAGTCCTACTATACAACGTTAAGTTGTAAGCAGTAACTATAGCGCCTTAATTATTACACCTAATAGGAATAGGAGGGGTTAAAGGTAGCTTTATCTCCTTAAAAAGGCTGTAGAGCCACTCTAATTCCCTTATAGCTTTAGATAATGCATTAGATTCTGCTTCTAATGTAGAAAGAGCAATAGTACTAGATTTCTTTAATTTCTAGCTAATAGGTCCACTAGCTAGCTTATATAGATAAGTATAGGTTAATTTAGAAGAGGTTTTATTACCAGCAAAATCGCTATTGCAATAACCAAGGAGGGTCTTAAGTACTTCTTTAGAGCTAGAAGCTTTTAAAGAGGACCCTAGTGGTATAGAATGCTTATAAATAATAGTAAAGCTTCTAGTACCACTTAAGTACCTTAGGAGGTGCTTAGAGGCGTTTAGGTGCTCTATATAGAGCTTAGCTAGGAAGGTTAATAGCCACTGAACAGAAAAAGCAATATCAGCCCTAGTTAGCAACATTAGGTACATTATAGTGCCTATTATGCTCTAATAAAGCTTATAATTGGATTTTAAGAGGAGTTTTGTAACTAGTTACTTTAGAATTCCCGGCTGTATAGGGATAGAAGCCGGCTTAGCATCTAGCATTTTGAATCTTTCTAGGGCTTTAAGGATATATTAAGATTAGTAGATTTTAATAGACCTTTTAGACCTATTATGGGTGATTTATACACCTAGAAAGAATTCTACTAGTCCTCTATCTTCTATTGGATAAGCTTAATTTAGTAGCTTTTTAAGCTTATTAATATATTGTAAATTAGGCCCAATTAGAAGACAGTTATCTACATAAGTAGCAATATACGTAGATGTAGCTAGGTTATAAAAGACTGCTAGGTCTGATATAAGAGGTTTAAATCTATGCTTTTAAAGTAATTCCGTTAGAATTTGCTGCTATTCTCTAGGACTTTGCTTTAGACTATAGAGGGATTTTTCTAGCTTAATTACTTGCTCTTTAAAGGGCTTGTAATTACAGCTTTTTAGTAGCTTAGCTACTGATAGCGATGCTTGCTCTGCAAATTCAACGAATCTATCTAGGATTTCTATATAAATAGCTTCTTTTAGCTTACTATTTAAAAACGCTCCTATAAAATCGATTTGCTTAACTTCCTAGTTATTAAAAGCTGCAAAAGCTAATAATATACGCTAGCTAGAAGGAATACTAGTTGCAGCAAAGGTCTCTAGATAGTCTTAACCTTCTATTTATATAAATCCCTTAGCAACAAGGCAGGCCTTATATTTTATAGGATTATTTTCTTTATCCTTCTTTAGCCTATAAACAAGCCTATTCTTTAGAACTCTTTAGCCCTTAGGTACTTAGTCTTTCCCTATAAATTTAAAGGTTCTAGCAGCTAATAGCTGCTTAAATTCGCTATAGGTAGCTTCTATCTAATGCTGCTTAGCAGAGCTTTTTAGGGCTTGCTTCTATGTGTTAGGAAGTTCATCCTTGCTATTAGAAGTAATAGCTGCTTTAGTCCTAGCCTTAAAGCATAGATCCTTAATTAAGGAAAATATGTCTCCATCTAAATCTATAGCATTAGCATCAGCTTCAGCTTCTATAGGTTCTATATTAGCCTAAGGGGCTTCTATAGATATAGGGGCTTTAGGGGCCTCTATAGCTTCTATAGGGTTGCTTGGTAGAAGAGCTTGATTTTCTACAGGTTCTAGTGGATAATTTAGCACATCCAGATGACTAGGATAAGGATACTTAGGAGTATAATTATCTTCTAATTGCTGCTAGTTATCGATTTCTCCCTCTAAAGGATTATCCACTATAGAACTAATAGGAACCTTAGGGATGCTCTATAAAATAGGACCTATTCCTTCTATAATTTTAACGAAGCTAGTCTTTATAACAGCTTATTTAGAGAGGATATATATTAGATATACATTAGAACCTAGTGTAGCTAAAAGTCTACTAGGAATAGTTCTTTTAGCTAGCTTCTGCAACCTAGATCTCTATTCTAAAGGAATTAGAACTTCGCAATAGGAGCCTATAGCCCTTATTTTAGTAAAATTAGGCTTATAGGTCTTAGAAGGCTCTAAATCAGCTAGATATAGCTGTTTAGGACTTAGTAGTTTAGTGCTATTCGCAGTAGTATTAACTAAATCCACTATAGCAGGAAGGATGTAAGACTATAGATATAGAGGTAATTGTAACCACTGTAGAGTAGCACACAAACGGTCTAGAAGTACCCTTATAGCTCTCTCTATTAGCCTATTCTGTTTATAAATATAGGGGCAAGAGGTGCTAAAGTAAATACCCTTAGAAGATAGCTAAGCTTACAACCTAGTATTAATTTCTGTACTACTATTAAAATAAAGGTGTTTAGGGTAGCAGTTATACTAGTTCTTTAATTCCTTAAAGAAGCCTTTAATATAGCTATAGAGAGTAGAACTCTCTTTATTAGCTAGATTAAAAGACTACTTATACCGTAATTTTCTATTAATTAGAAAAAGAACTAGAGGCCTCTTATTGTGCAGTATAGGCTCTATTTTAACAGTATCTCCCTCTATAATATCTAAACATCTAGGGGGGTTAGGAATAGTATACTTACTAGGTCTTCTAACAGCTTTAGCTTAGTTGCAAGCTAGGCAGTTAAAATCCTTTTCCTTGATTTTTGTAAAATTAGGAATACCTTTAGTAATAGAAGCAGTTTTCTTTAGTAAAGGGAGTCCTATATGCCCTAATCTAATGTGCTAAGTAGCAGCTAATTCTAGGAGCTTCTTATAGAAAGAAGAAGCAGTAGGATTACTACTAGAATTATTATTAAAGCTAGCTTCCTGTTGCTCCCTATCTTGCTAGATCTCTTAAGAACTACGGGCCTCGTTTAAGGGATCTAGACGGCTATTTCCTCTAATATCCAGCAACTTAGGATTTAGACCTTCTAAATCCCCGTTATTAGAAGAAATCTAACTAGGAGCCCGTTTAGGAACTAGAGCTAATAGCTCTATAGCATCGTTATTAGTATTATTTTCTTTAAAATTAGATAATTCCTCGATTTAGCTATATTTCTCTAGATTAAAACTAGGCTGTTAAGGGATTTAAACCTCTATAGGATAACTAGCATTATAACCGCTATTATAACTATTGCTAGCTAGAAATCCTATATAAGAGAGATTTATGTAGTTTTTATACACTCTAGGGGTCTCTTGCCCCTTAAGCTGTAAGAAGAAACTATACTTTTTAGGATTTAGAAGCCTATAGCAGCTTCTATCAGCTAGAAATAGCTAATTTCTAAGGAGAGTGCCCCCTATTAAATAGTGCTTTAGACTACTAATTAGGTTGGTATCTAAACCTAGGCAATACAGAGCATCCTTTAGAGCTAAAGGTCTATATTTAGCTGGATTTGTACTAACTAGTACCTAGAATATAGCAGTTCCCTGTCCTTTAGGATAAATAGGACCTCCTCTAGTAGCAATAGGCGCGGTTTTACCCTTTTTTATAGGCTTATAAGTCCTAAAAAATGCCTTATTATTAACTATATAACAGGTAGAACCTGTATTGTATAGTAAGAAGTTTTTAATTATTCTATTGGAATAGTTAAAAGAAGGGGTATTATTACTAGTAGTACTAGTATTACTAGTAGTAGATTCCGTATCTAAATCGTAAGAATTATCACTACTAGAACTGCTAGATTCACTATCGGAATCTATAGTATCCTAGTTGCTAGTAGATAGGTTATAGCAACCTATAGTAAAAGCAGCTTCTCTATCCTTATTCCTAGAGTTTTTATTACTTCTTCTTCAGCCCTTCCACTTCTTCTTATTCTTAGAGGCTTTATCTATATCTTTAGAGGCATTAGAATCGTTAGAATTAGAATCGGAATTCTTCTTCTAATTAGGAGGATTCTTTCCTTAATTAGCCTTATTATTAGAACCATTAGAATTAGAAGCTTTATAACTAAGAGCCTTAGATATAGAGGAGCTTTTATCTCTTTGTTCTTCTAATAAGTCAGCTATAAGGAACTGTAAATTCAGCATTTTTATAGATAGACCTTATGCTCTAGCAGCTCTAATAGAATATCGCTGCCTTTTAGCCCAGCTAGGGAAGGTCTTCTTTAAAGCATTAATATAATAATTTACCTAGTCAATAGGATTAATAGCTACACTATAGAGCTGTAATCTAGCTAGTAAATTATTAAATTCAGCATTAAAGGCCTCTAAAGATCCCTTATAGTTCGAAAACAATAAGTTGTAATAACTAGTATATAGTGTACTACGTTGTATTTTAGCACTCTGCGAATACTGCTTAACTAGAACGTTATAGGTATCTATAGGGGACTTATGCCAGCTTATAGCAGCTTAAGGTCTAGATTAGCAACTATCTCTTATAATTATAAGGATAATAGCTTGCTCTAAATCTACTAACGTACTAGCTATACTAGGATTATTAATAAATTAAGGGAATCCTAGTGCCCTAAATTAAATAGTTAAAGCTTGCTTCTACTGTTTAAAATTTTTAGGGCCTTTTAGCTTAGCAGCCTCTAGAATTAAGTGAACCTTCTTATTTAACTCTTTTATAGTGTCTTTATTAAAAGCAGGCAGAAAAGTAGCACTATTAGAGGAACTAGAAGGTTTAAGGACTTTAAAAGAAACTTTAGAAGCTCTTTTAGAAGTAATAGGATCTACTACCTTAAAGGGAGACCCTATAGAGAGATTACCTATAGATGTAATTATAGTATCTAATTTACTTAGTAAATTAGCTATATTACCTTTATTTTAGCTTTATTTTGCTTCACTATGCCTAATAAATCTATTTAGGGTCTCTTGTTGCTTATCTATTTAAGCTTTTAGATTAGCTTGTACATTATAGATTTACACTACTCTTTTAGAAGCTAATCTAGCTTCCTTTAGAGCCTTCTTAGCTGTATAATCTTCTTTATTAGAAGAGGAATCTACTAGCTAAAGGGGGGACCTTACTGGACTAGGAAAGCTAGTAGCAGCTGTAGCTAGTGTACTAGAACCACTACCCCGTTTAGGGCTTATGCTCTTTCCCTTGCCTGTTCCTTTTAGTGCTATTTTAAGGGTTTTAATAGCTAATTTAACGCTCTTTATAGCTAATTATAGCCTAAATTACAGTGGAAATAGTAGTAAATAACAGTAATAATTCTTACTAAATATAGGCTAGAAGTGCTCTATATTTTCAGAAATTATACTAAGATTTTTCTCTAATTTCTTTTGTAACAGGTATAATAGGCTCTAAGGCTGCGTTGTATTGCGATCTATATACACATACAATTTGTATAGCAGACTAGATTAACAAGCGGTTGCGAGGGGCATAAAACATAGGTTCTAGCTATTTTTAGCCAAAAAATTCAGGAGATTCTTCTCCAATTAGGTTCTAATAAATCAGTAGAGACTTAGGCACAGCTAATTTAGGGATATCCAGCTAATTCCCACTTTAAAATCCTAACTAGTGGGATTACTATATAAATTAATTCTGCAACCGAAAACACAAGAATATCCAACAGCAATAAGAGCTATTAGGCATGCACTACAAATTGTAGTATAGCTACTAACAGAGGTGCACAGGGTGCACAATATAACAATAACAACGAGCGATGCAGTGCAGCGCTAAGCTTATTTCTTAATGGAAATAATTAATTAGGTAGTGCCTAATAAAACGATTTGCAGTGCGAATGTAATGTGTATAGATGTATATATTTTGATGTTGCGCAACAATAGAACCTAGCTATTAAGAATAGCTTTAAAAGTGTGTATATATAGGGTGTATAGAGTGCAGGAGGCACAGAGTAGGCAGAATAAAAACACCAGTATAGTAGCTAGCGATGTATGTGCAGCAGGTATTAATAGCTTCCAGCAAGCTACTAATGGCAGCAATAGCTGCTAGCGCAGGTCTTAATATAGCTTCTAGTAGGTAATACAGTACACAATAGTAGATTTTAGCGGGCTAACAGCTTGCAGATAGGTCTTCCGGGCTTATAACCTATTGAAAATAATAGGGATTACAGGACTAGATATCTAAGAGGGTAGTGGTCTCTTAGATTTAGTACCTGTAATTGCTCCTAGCAATTATTACGTAGTAGAAGCAGCAGCAGCCTAAATTAAGCTGTAGTGTATAGTACTAGATTACGTAGAGGCAATAGATAACTGTAATAGTAGTATCTTTATATTAAGAGCGCTGTAACGAACTTAGTAAGAGTAGAATCTTAAATCTTTCCAGTCCCTTATAGACCTACTAACTATATCGGCAGGCTGTAGTCGCTAGAAGGGGCTTATAGGCTACTTTATAATTTCTGCAAAAAGATTTACTATATAAAAACAAAAAAAATCAACTTACAGCTATACAAACGAGACGCCTACGTGCACAATTTAACAAATTCCACTAATAACAAGCAACCCTTATAAGCAACTCTATCTAATAATTATACTATTAGATAGCCCTAATTCTAGGCTTTTGAATAGTATACTTCTTGAATTTCTACTATTGCTAGTTATAGAGAAAATCGCTGTTAAAGTTGACTATAGGTTAGGCAACTTTACCTTAGTCGATTCTAGATGTTTCGCATCTAGTAACAGCGATATCTCTACCAAAAATCAACGTAACAAGACCTAATGAGGGTTACGTGATAGAGCAACTAGTAGGCATAAAAATAGGCTATACAGGGTAGCTTATTTTTAACAAGTATATATCTAGCATTACTATACTGTTAAGTAGCTGTTACGGGATAATCATACAGACCCGCAGGTCACTAGTGCATGTGACCGCAATTATATATAAGTAGTTAGAAGCAACACTTAAGTAGTTAGATTGAACAATTAACTATTATTTACTAGAATACTATTACTAAATGCTCTTTACAGCAACTCTTACAACTTCTCTTATAAATCTTTATATAACCTATTAAATTTAACAACCTATTGTTACTTCTAATAAACCTATATTAGATTCTACTATAATAAGTAGTAGTAATTGCTTCTAATTGTTGCTAACTCTCCTTAAGCTTAAAAAGCTAAAATTGTAATATCTAAGATAGAGTAACTTTAGAAGAAGCTTAGTAGAAGGAACTATATTCCTTTTACTAATAAAGAACTTAAAACTATATACTAATTCTATAAATTTTACTGCTAAAATCTAGATTTCTAGATTTAAAAAAGGGATTTTATACCTTAAGAGAAAAGAAGCCTACTACTTTATTTTACTTACTATAAATTTATTAATAAATAGCTTAAATTATATAACTAACTTAAGCTAGTAGAACTACCTTCTTACTAGAATACTGTTAATACTTCTATAGTATAGTAAGTATAGAGGTAGGTTAATAGAATTATTAATAAGACTAAATCTACTAAACTCTTTATAGATTTACTAATAGTAATACTAAAAGGAAAAGCTAAAGCTAAATTATTTAGATTTAATAGCTTAAGAGACACTATCTATAAAGCTAGTGCTAGTTCTACCTAGAATATTAAAGGAAAGTAAGTATAGAGATCTAGATTTACACTACTTACTAAGGACCTAGATCTATTAAATATACCTTAAACTACTAAAAAGAACTTACTAATTAAAGAACTAGCTAAAATCTTACTACTTTTATAGGCTTACTAAAGGTTTTATACTCTTAAGCTAAAGTATAAAGTAAAGAAAGCAGTAGATCTACTTAAAAAAAGAAACCCTTTACTAAAATAGCTTATAGGTTTTTCTATAGAAATTAGTAGGTAAATTAGTAGAATTAAAGAAGAATTAATTAATAAAATTAGTAAATTATAAAGAGAATTAAATAATAAAATTACTGCTCTTTAGGTAGAGTAATAATACTTAGCCTAGAAAATAGAGACTATACTTAAGCCTTAAGATAAATACAATAGATAATACTATACTTAATAAGGCTTTTAGCCTAAGGATTATAGATAAAGGGCTTTTAATCTTTACTTACCTTTAAAAGATAATTAAAACTAAAAGTAAGGTTAAAAGCAACCTTTAGGTAAAAGAAACTATATAATATAGAAATACTTTAAACACTTTAGTACTTTTCTAAAAGAATAAAAGCTATTATAATTTCTAAAGAATCTATTAGAGTAATACTATAATAGTAAAGCTAAGAAGAGCTAAGATACTAAAAAAGACTAGAATTAAGTATTTAGTAACTTTAAATATTAGTATATAAATTAATAAGCACTATACTATATTAGAAACAATAATCCTTAGCTAAATCTAGTAGATAAAAGGCTAAATCTATATTAAAAACAGAATAACTAAAGTAATATATAGTTTTAAACCCCTAAGGAATAAATAGATTCTATATAGAAGATTACTAATATTAGTTACTTTAAACCCTTTAATAATAGAAATATTTATAAGCTAATTTTATATAAAGAAAAGCACACTATTTTCTACAATATAGAGCTATAGATCTAAGCTATTAAAGACTACTGTAGCTATAGTGTAATTAACGCCTAGAAAGCTATTTATATTAAGCTTTAAACTCTCTTTAAAGGGAATACATTAATATAGTATAGGCAGTATCTAGATTACTATAAAAAAACAGCTATTTTTAGCAGTTTAAACTCTATTTATACTGCTATTTATAAAGAATTTAGTATATAGATCTAGAATGCAATAATATAGCTAGATTTAGCTAAGTTTATAGAGCAAAATATAATTAAAGAAAAATTATTTAAGGAATTTACCTTTAGAGTATTCTAATATATTTATATAAATAGTAAAACTACTAATCTTTAGCTCCTTTTAAGACTTTATTATAAGCTATACTTAGGATTATAATAGCTATACTTAATTTTAACAGTAAAAGACCTAAGATCTATATATATTACTATAGTAAATAATAAAGTTAAGGATCTATAAAAATGCCTTAAGGATCTAAAAAAACAATAAAAGTTAAAAGACTATAAAGAAGGTACTAATACCTACTATACTTAAAGTAAATCTAATAGTAAGAACTTTAAAAACAATAAAGTAGCTTAAGGTAACTAAGCTAACTAGAATAGAAGCAATAGTTAATTTTAGTTCTAACCTTTATTCTATAAAAATTACTAGAATAATTATACTTAATATCTACTGTAAAACTAAAGGAATTAGCTATTAAGAGAGCAGTAACTTTAGCCTTAGTAGAACTAGAATTTAGGGGCTAGCTAGAATTATTAGCTAAAGCTATAGTATCTTTAGTAGCTTTAACGTTTCTAATAATAGAGCTTACTATAGAATAATAAGGAATATACCTATATAATAACGTTTAAAGATAAATTTAACTAAAAAGACTATAAAAAGTACCTTAAAAGCTATAAATACTAGCTAATAGAAGAAGAAGAAATAGTTAATACTAAGGAACTACTAACTAGCTTAGAATCTAACTTTATTAAAACCTATTTTACTAAAAGTAAAGAAAAGTAAAAGAAAAAGGTTTAAATAAAGGTAAACTAAAAGAATTTATAAGGAATCTAAATAGAGTAAGTAGTTAAAGTAGTTATAAAGCTATAGCTTATTAAATTTAGTATTTTAAAGTTAAATTCCTTTCTAAAGATTCCTATTTAATTCTATAATAAGGGACTATTACATTAGATCTACCTAAATACTAAAACCTCTTTAGTGCTAGTTAATAAAGTATAGTTAACTTAGTTTAGTTAAAATGTAAAATAGGCAAAAATAGAGCTAAAACTAGTTACTAAAGTGTAATTATTCTTCTATATCTCTAAGACAGCTATATTTAACTTCTATATCCTTAGATCTATATATAGCGTACTTATAACTAGCTATTTTACAGTTATAGCTAATGTAATAAGTAACTTAGGGCTAAAGCTCCTTTTAGGTTTAACCTTTCTCTATAATTATAGTGTTAAAATCGATTTTATCTGCCTTAAAGCTACTATTAAGTCTATTTATAATATAGTTATAGAAATAGGTATCTTTTAGCTAATTTTAAAGAGTTTATATTAGAATATAACAGTAGTATAAGCTGTAATAATTCCACTAAAATTATAGAAGTATATTCTAGTTAAATAGAAGGAGGTACTAGCTAATAAAAAGGCTACTGCTTACTATATATACTTAAAATCTAACCTTATTCTAGATATATTACTTAGTATAACTAACTAGAAATAAATAGTAGCTTATAACTATTTAGATAAATTTATTATAATCTAAAAAAATTAAAAGGTTACTTATCTTTAGTATAATAAAGAGCTTAAGGCTAACTATATAATTATAAACCTATTTAATTTATATATATATTTTTCTAAGGATATTATACCTAATAATAGTTTATTGCCTATAGAAGATTATAAAATATAGAAAGAAGGTAATAGTAGTAGATTTAACCCTAAAAAAGTTAATAATAGTATCTCTATATATAGAATCTCTTATTCTAAGAATATACTATATATTTACAATAAATATAAGGTTAAGGTAGAAAACTTAAACCTAAACGTTACAGCTAAACTTATTAACTTAACAGATAAATATAACATTTATTATAATAAAGGTATTATTTCTATACCTAAAGACTAGTATATAAGAGTAAATTTAGTAGATAGATAGTAGAAGCAGCTAAAACCTATTTAAATCTACCTACTAGAAGCTAAAGATAAAGCTAAACTAGATAAGGTTTACAATAAGCTATATTTAAGTAGAAAGATATTGTATTTAGACAACTTAGCAGCTATAGTCTACTTAGCCTTTATAGTGTAGATTAAAACCTTAATAGAAAGAAAAGAATAAGTTATAGTTAATATAAGGCTGCTTAACAGTATAGTAATACTAAATATATACTTTTTACTAGATTAATTAAATATTATAGTAGATATATATAGTAAGAAGATATTTTTGCTCTTTAATATATTAAGGTTTTTCTACTAGCTTTCTATAAAATAAAAGCACTAATCTTATATAGTAGTAATATTAAAATAAGGATTAAAAGCATTAAATATAGCGCTTATAGGCTTTAAGAATACACTAGCTTTTGCTTAATAGTATATAGACTAATTATTTTAAAAGCATTAGTATTTTATATAAATCTATATTAATAACATTATTATATTCTTTAACTCTACTAAAGACTACCTTATATACCTTAATATAGTCTTATTAATTCTAAAGAAAAATAAGTTAATAATAGCTATAAAGAAGTTATTTATAGGCTACTTAGCTATTTAGCTATTAGGTTTTATTATTAATAGTAATAGAATTATTAATATAAATAATAGGCTAAAAGCTTTTTAAAAACTAAGTTTTTAGTAAATCTTATAAATCTAGAGA
>JFHB01000327.1:0-22789 GCA_000729835.1 Atkinsonella hypoxylon
AAGTAATTACTACTACTTATTACAGTAGAATCTAACGTAGGTTTGTTAGAAGTAACAATAGGTTGTTAAATTTAATAGATTATACAATAAATTGTAAGAGAAGTTGTAAGAGCTTCTGTAAGGAGCATTTAGTAATAGTGTTCTAGTAAATAATTGTTAATTGTTTAATCTAACTACCTAAGTGTTGCTTCTAACTACTTATACATAATTGCGGTTACGTGCACTAGTGACCTGCGGGTCTGTAGGATTATCCCGTAACAAGAGCGCTGTAACGAACTTAGTGAGGGTAGGATCTCGAATCTTTCTAGTCCCTTATAGACCTACCGACTATATCGGCGGGCTGTAGTCGCTAGAAGGGGCTCGTGGGCTACTTTATAATTTCCGCATAAAGATTTACTATGTAAAAACAAAAAAATTAACTTACAGCTATACAAACGAGATACCTATATGCACAATTTAACAAATTCCACTAATAACAAGCAACCCTTATAAGCAACTCTATCTAACAATTATACCATTAGATAGCCCTAATTCTTAGCTTTCGAATAGTATACTTTTTAAATTTCTACCATTGCTAGTTGTAGAGAAAATCGCTGTTAAAGTTAACAATAGGTTAGGTAACTTTGCCTTAGTCGATTCTAGATGTTTCGCATCTAGTAACAGCGATATCTCTACCAAAAATCAACGTAACAAGACCTAGTTAAGGTCACGTGATAGAGCAACTAACAGGCAACTAGCAAGCATAAAAATAGGCTATACAGGATAGCTTATTTTTAACACTAGCTAATAAAGAGAGTTCTACTCTTTATAGCTATATTAGAAGCTTCTTTAAGGAATTAAAAAACCAGTATAACTGCTACCCTAAACATCTTCACTTTAATAGTAGTACAGAAATCGATACTAGGTTGCAAGCTTAGCTATCTTCTAAGGGTATTTGCTTTAGTACCTCTTGCCCCTATATTTACGAACAGAATAGGCTAATAGAGAGAGCTATAAGGGTACTTCTAGACCGTTTACGTGCTACCCTACAGTGGTCACAATTACCTCTATATCTATAGTCTTACATCCTTCTTGCTATAGTGGATTTAGTTAATACTACTGCAAATAGTACTAAACTACTAAGTCCTAAACAGCTATATCTAGCTGATTTAGAGCCTTCTAAGACCTATAAGCCTAATTTTACTAAAATAAGGGCTATAGGCTCCTATTGCGAAGTTCTAATTCCTTTAGAACAACGATCTAGGTTGCAGAAGCTAGCTAAAAGAACTATTCCTAGTAGACTTTTAGCTACACTAGGTTCTAATATATATTTAATATATATCCCCTCTAAACGAGCTGTTATAAAGACTAGCTTCGTTAAAATTATAGAAGAAATAGGTCCTATTTCACAGGGCATCCCTAAGGTTCCTATTAGTTCTATAGTAGATAATCCTTTAGAGGGAGAAATCGATAACTAGTAATTAGTGGATAATTATACTCCTAAGTATCCTTATCCTAGTTATCTAGATGTGCTGAATTATCCACTAGAACCTGTAGATTAAGCTCTTCTACTAAGCAACCCTATAGAAGCTATAGAGGCCCCTAAAGCCCCTATAACTATAGAAGCCCCTTAGGCTAATATAGAACCTATAGAAGCTGAAGCTGAATCTATTAATGCTAATGCTATAGATTTTAGATGGAGACATATTTTCCTTAATTAAGGATCTATGCTTTAAGGCAAGGACTAAAGCAGCTATTACTTCTAATAGTAATAAGGATGAACTTCCTAACACGTAGAAGCAAGCCCTAAAAAGCTCTGCTAAGCAGCATTAGATAGAAGCTACCTATAGCGAATTTAAGCAGCTATTAGCTGCTAGAACCTTTAAATTTATAGGGAAAGACTAAGTACCTAAGGGCTAAAGAGTTCTAAAGAATAGGCTTATTTATAGGCTAAAGAAGAATAAAGAAAATAATTCTATAAAATATAAGGCCTGCCTTATTGCTAAGGGATTTATGCAAATAGAAGGTTAAGACTATCTAGAGACCTTTGCTGCAACTAGTATTTCTCCTAGCTAGCATATATTATTAGCTCTTGCAGCTTTTAATAACTAGGAAGTTGAGTAAATCGATTTTATAGGAGCGTTTTTAAATAGTAAGCTAAAAGAAGCTATTTATATAGAAATCCTAGATAGATTCGTTGAATTTACAGAGCAAGCATCGCCATTAGTAGCTAAGCTACTAAAAAGCTGTAATTACAAGCCCTCTAAAGAGCAAGTAATTAAGCTAGAAAAATCCCTCTATAGTCTAAAGCAAAGTCCTAGAGAATAGCAGCAAATTCTAACAGAATTACTTTAAAAGCATAGATTTAAACCTCTTATATTAGACCCAGCAGTCTTTTATAACCCAGCTACATCTACGTATATTGCTACTTATATAGATAACTGTCTTCTAATTAGGCCTAATTTACGATATATTAATAAGCTTAAAAAGTTACTAAATTAAGCTTATCTAATAGAAGATAGAGGACCAGCAGAATTCTTCCTAGGCGTTTAAATCACCTATAATAGGTCTAAAAGGTCTATTAAAATCCATTTGTTACGTGCTGAATATGTTATATAGAGCTTGATACCGTCACTTCCTCTAACTGAGGTTGTGACTAGACCTTTTGGTGCAGTAGTCAAGCATTGCATCAAGGCCTGATTAATCCGTGACACCATTAATCTTAATACATCCTTGAAGCCCTAGAAAGATTTAATATACTAGATGCTAAGCTGGCTTCTATCCCTATACAGCTGGGAATCCTAAAGCAACTAGTTACAAAACCTCTCTTAAAATCCAACTATAAGCTTTATTAGAGCATAATAGGCACTATAATGTACCTTATGTTGCTAACTAGGGCTAATATTGCTTTTTCCGTTCAGTAGCTATTAACATTCCTAGCTAAGCCCTATATAGAGCATCTAAACGCCTCTAAGCACCTCCTTTAGTACTTAGGTAGTACTAGAAGCTTTGCTATTGTTTATAAGCGTTCTAGTCTACACTCTTTAGTAGGGTCTTCCTCTAAAAAGTCTTCTAATACTACTATTAGTTGTAAAGAAGTCTTAAAGACCCTCCTTGGTTATTGCAATAGCGATTTTGCTGGTGACAAAGTCTCTTCTAAATTAACCTATACTTATCTATATAAGCTAGCTAGTAGACCTATTAGCTAGAAATCGAAAAAAGCTAGTACTATTGCTCTTTCCACTTTAGAAGCAGAATCTAATACATTATCTAAAGCTATTAGGGAATTAGAGTAGCTCTACAGCCTTTTTAAGGAGATAAAGCTGCCTTTAACCCCTCCTATTCCTATTAGGTGTAATAATTAAGGCGCTATAGTTACTGCTTACAACCTAACGTTATATAGTAGAACTAAGCACACCCTTTTAAAGTTTAACTACATTAGGGAAAAGATTCGTAAAGGTATAGCTAAGGTTAGTTATATTAATATAAATTAGATGCTAGTAGATAGCCTAACTAAGCCTCTTGCTATCTAAAAGCATTAACAATTTATTAAGTTACTAAAGCTTTCTAGCTAGCTTATAAAAAGCAATAAAAACACTTAAAAAATCGAAAAGCAACGAAAAACAGTTAAAAATCGAAAACAATAAAAACAATTAACAATAACTAGTTATATTCAACTATAACTACCCTAGAATTGCTGGAATTAGTTATGTTATTTTGGTCCTGTTATTAGTACTATATTTCGTTAGTTAATTCTAACTTAGATATCCTTTAAAGGAGCTAAGTTGCTTATAGAACTAGTTACTTCTTACATTTCTAGAGGGAGTGTTAAAAATAAGCTACCCTATATAGCCTATTTTTATGCTTACTAGTTGCCTGTTAGTTGCTCTATTACGTAACTCTAACTAGGTCTTATTACGTTAATTTTTGGTAGAGATATCGCTGTTACTAGATGCAAAACATCTAGAATTAACTAAGGCAAAGTTGCCTAACCTATAGTTAACTTTAACAGTGATTTTCTCTACAACTAGCAATAGTAGAAATTCAAGAAGTATACTATTTAAAAGCTAAGAATTAGGGCTATTTAATAGTATAATTGTTGGATAGAGTTGCTTATAAGGGTTGTTTGCTATTAGTGGAATTTGTTAAATTGTATACATAAGTTTCTCGTTTATATAGCTATAAGTCGATTTTTTTGTTTTTATATAGTAAATCTTTTTGCGGAAATTATAAAGTAGCTTACAAGCCCCTTCTAGCGACTACAGCCTACTAATATAGTTAAAGGGTCTATAAGGGACTAGAAAGATTTAAGATCCTACCCTTACTAACTTGTTCGTTACAGCGCTCTCAATATAAAGATACCACTATTACAGTTATCTATTGCCTCTACGTGATCTATACTATACACTACAGCTTAATTTAGGCCGCTGCTGCTTCTACTACGTGATAATTGCTAGGAGCAATTACAGGTGCTGAATATAAGAGACCACTACCCTCTTCTATCTAGTCCTTTAATCCCTATTATTTTCAATAGTTATATTTTTCTTAAGTAAGTAGTTTAGTAGTTCTACTATATTACTAAAGTAACTATAGAATATATAGATATAATTATATAACTTAAGGAAGAATCTTAGTATAGTCTTAAAAGTTAAATCTTTAATCCTTTAGCTAGTAATAGCTTTAATTTTAGCTAGATTAATTTATATACCTTTTTTAACTTTAATTATTATACTTAAATAGTTAATACTTTTTATATTAAACTAGAATTTCTTAATATTACCTTAAAGATTAACTTTATATAACTAATAAATAACTTCTTTAACTTAAGACTAATAAACCTTTTCTTCTTTATTATCTATATAGATTAAAATATTATTAGTATAAGTATTAATAAAGAGATTAAGTAATTTATTAAGCTAAGTATTAATAAATAATTACTACTAAACTAATTTAACTTTTAATCTAAAAGAAAGTACTTTCTATAAGAATATACCTTAGTAAGTTTAAAAGGTAGTTAAGTATTAAGAGTTTACTTTAATTAATATTTAATTAAAAGCTCTAATAACATTAATCTTATTTATTCTTTTAGCTTATTAGTAGTTAGTAATAGTTTCTTTAATATTTAAGGCAGAAACTAATTAAGGCTTTAGGAAGTTATTAATCTATTAATAATCTTAACAGAAATACCTCTTACTAAAGTAAGGTTTTAGAGTAAAAACATTTAATATAGGCTTTTTAGCTATATAGAGTTTAATTAATTTAGCTTTTAATAGTTCTTTAATAGCTTTTTTTTCTAAGAGAAAGCATTTAAAAGAAGTTCTATATATAAAAGAGAAGCTTAATAATAGTTTAGCTAATTTTAATATAATATTATAACTAAAGTAACTTAGTAGTAATACTATAGTAGTTTTCTTTAAAAAGAATCCTTCTAAATATACTAACTATAAAGGAATTAACTCTTTTACTAACTTAATATACTCTAAATCCTTATTCTTATAGAAGAGAATAACTTTACCTATATATATTTTCTACTAAGCTTATACCTTAAGGGCTTAAAGACTAACTATAGGTAATAAAACTATTTAATTAATAAAGGCTATAGTTTTATTAAGTATTTATAACTTTTTCTATTGTAATTAATAAGAGTTAGCTTTAATTTAAGCTTATAGCTTTACTATATTAACTAAAGGTTTAGTTAAATCTTTACTTAAAGTTAAAGTAACCTCTTTTTAAGGATTTAAGCGTTTTAAGATTTAGTAGATTAAATACTTTTTATAATTAATTTAATTATTTATTCTTTAGTTACATTATAAAGTATTTTTTTAAACTATAGAATTAACTTTCTTCTTTTATAGGTTTAGTATTATAGCTAATAAGAACTTTATATTATTAGGTTAATTCTTTAACTATATAATTCTTTTGCTTTAGAGATATAACTAAATATCCTAAGCTATTAGCTACTTTTAACTAATAAATACATTATAACCTATATTAGTAATATAGAACTTCTGTTTAATAAATTATTATCTATTTAGCTTTATTATTCCTTTAATAAAGTAAGTAATCTTTTTAGCACTTTAATTACAATAATTAGATAAAGATATAGGCATTAATAGCTTCTTAGAAACCTATTTTAATAACTTCTTAGCCTACTTAGCTACTTAATAGCTAACTAGCAATAAAATATCTACTTCTATATTATATAAAGCTTAAATCTTAAATTTTAATCTATATAACTATAACTATATAGGAATTATAAATAAATTTAGGTTTTTATTACTAATTCTAGCTACTTATAGTATTTTAACTACTGTAAAGACTTCTAGTAGTACTTCTAGTTTTCTAAATTAAAAGATAAACTAAAAGACTAAAACTTTTCTTCTTCTTTTATTACTTATCTAGTAGCAGCAACTTTCTTTCTATTAGAGTAGTTATAGGTAAAGTGCCTTTTTTCTTTATAATTAAAGTATTAGCCTTTAGCTAATATTTACTCTTTTTTGTAGAAAGAATTTCTAAATTCTAGTAACTTATAGTTATTTCTATTAGTTTTAAAAGAACAATAAGGTTTCTTTTTAATAGCTTTATAGGCTTTTTTAATATTAAGTTCTCTTCTCTTTTATTAACGCTTCTTAGCAATTTGCTTATAAGCTAATGCTATATTAGCTATATAACTAGAAAATACCTTATAGCTAATGTTAAGGTCTTTAAACTCTATTAATAAGGTAGAGTTTAGGTAAGTAAGAATATACTTATAAAGTACGCTCTTTTACTTACTTACTAGAATATTAGCTTTATCTATAAGTTTATTAATCTAACTAATATATACATTAATATTCTTATTAAGAGAGTTATAGACTATATCCTAAAGGGCTTTATAAGTATATATAGCTTTATTAAAGTCCTAATATATAGCAGTAAGAGTAGTAATTATTTTAGTAGAGTTTCTAAAGGGATTTATTAAGGTTCTACTATAATAAAACTCTAAAAGATTAGTAGTAGCACTAGATATAGCTAAGTAGATAATAGTTATGTAACGGCCGCTGACTAAGCTACTGTCAACGTATGTCACCACTAGACTAACCGCGCTCCCTTTCCCGCAAAAGGGTACAAGATTCCAATTCGTCGTACGGATAGAATACTTTAGCTTATAGGTTATAGGTGCGTACAGGCCGCAGTACGTCACAAGTTATATAACTGCATTTAGTCTTAAAGACTTTAATATCTTCTGCAATTTTATTAGCTACTCTATTAACCTAGGCGTTAAAGCCTTTACTTAACTTACTATTAAAGATTAAGGGATTAGTTCCTACTTTCTTTACTTTTCTATTGAAATAAGGGTTAGAGGTATCTATATTACTATTTAAATTAAATAGTTAAAAAGCTTTAATAGCAGCTTTCCTTACTAGTTTAAACGTTAAACTAAAAACGCTATTGTTAAAAATAAGCTACCCTGTATAGCCTATTTTTATGCCTACTAGTTGCTCTATCACGTGACCCTCATTAGGTCTTGTTACGTTGATTTTTGGTAGAGATATCGTTGTTACTAGATGCAAACATCTAGATTTAACTAAGGCAAAGTTGCCTAACCTATAGTCAACTTTAACTGCGATTTTCTCTACAACTAGCAATAGTAGAAATTCAAGAAGTATACTATTTAAAAGCTAAGAATTAGGGCTATTTAATAGTATAATTGTTAGATAGAGTTGCTTATAAGGGTTACTTATTATTAGTAGAATTTATTAAATTGTGCACGTAAGTATCTCGTTTGTATAGCTATAAGTTGATTTTTTTGTTTTTATATAGTAAATCTTTTTGCGGAAATTATAAAGTAGCCTATAAGCCCCTTCTAGTGAATACAGCCCGCTAATATAGTTAGTAGGTCTATAAGGGACTAGAAAGATTCAAGATCCTACTCTTACTAAGTTTGTTACAGCGATCTTAATATAAAGATACTACTATTATAGTTATCTATTGCCTCTACGTAATCTATACTATATATTACAGCTTGATTTAGGCTGCTGCTGCTTCCACTACGTGATAATTGCTAGGAGCAATTATAGGTGCTAAATCTAAGAGACTACTACTCTCTTAGATATCGAGTCCTGTAATCCCTATTATTTTCAATAGGTTATAAGCCTAGAAGACCTATCTGCAAGCTGTTAGCCCGCTGAAATCTACTATTGTGTACTGTATTACCCATTAGAAGCTATATTGAGACCTACGCTAGCAGCTATTGCTGCCATTAGTAGCTTGCTGGAAGCTATTAATACCTGCTGCACACATATTGCTAGCCACTATACTAGTGTTTTTATTCTGCCTACCCTATGCCTCCTGCACTAGTCTTATATACCCTGTGTATACACACTTTTGAAGCTATTCTTAATAGCTAGGTTCTATTGTTGCGCAACATTATTATATATATATTTACATACATTACATTTGCACTGCAAATCGTTTTATTAGGCACTGCTTAATCAATTATTTCTATCGAGAAATAAGCTTAGCGCTACACTACATCGCTTGTTGTTGTTGTTATATTGTGCACCCTGTGCACCCTTGTTAGTAGCTATACTACAATTTGTAGTGCACGCCTAACAGCTCTTATTGTAGATATTTCTGTGTTTTTGGTTGCAGAATTAATTTATATAGTAATCCTACTGGTTAGGATTTTAAAGTAGGAATTAGCTAGATATCTCTAAATTAGCTGTGCCTAGGTCTCCACTAATTTGTTAGAACCTAATTAGAGAAGAATCTCCTGAATTTTTTAGCTAAAAATAGCTAGGACCTATGTTTTATGCCCCTTGCAACCGCTTGTTAATCTAGTCTGCTATATAAATTGTATGTGCATATAGATTGCAATACAACGCAGCCTTAGAGCCTGTTATACCTATTACAAAAGAAATCGGAGAAAAATCTTAGTATAATTTCTAAAGATATAGGGCACTTCTAGGCCTATAATAGAGCAATCTATTAATATCTAGTAGAGGTTATTACTGTTATTTACTACTATTTCCACTGTAATTTAGCTATAATTAGCTATAAAAGAGCGTTAAATTAGCTACTTTTTAAACCCTTAAAATAGTACTAAAAGGAACAAGCAAAGGAAAGAGCACAAGCCCTAAATGGGGTAGTAGTTCTAGCACACTAGCTAATCTAGCTGCTGCTACTAGCTTTCTTAGTCTAGCTAGATCCCCCCCTTAGCTAGTAGATTTCTCTTCTAATAAAGAAGATTATATAGCTAAGAAGGCTTTAAAAGAAGCTAGATTAGCTTCTAAAAGAGTAGTGTAAGTCTATAATGTACAAGCTAATCTAAAAGCTTAAATAGATAAGTAACAAGAGACCCTAAATAGATTTATTAGGCATAGTGAAGCAAAATAAAGCCAAAATAAAGGTAATATAGCTGATTTACTAAGTAAATTAAATACTATAATTACATCTATAGGTAATCTCTCTATAGGGTCTCCCTCTAAGGTAGTAGATCCTGTTACTTCTAAAAGAGCTTCTAAAGTCTCTTTTAAAGCCCCTAAACCTTCTAGTTCCTCTAATAGTGCTACTTTTCTGCCTGCTTTTAATAAAGGCACTATAAAAGAGTTAAATAAGAAGGTCTACTTTATTCTAGAGGCTGCTAAGCTAAAAGGCCCTAAAAATTTTAAACAGTAGAAGTAAGCTTTAACTATTTAATTTAGAGCTCTAGGATTCCCTTAATTTATTAATAATTCTAGTATAGCTAGTACATTAGTAGATTTAGAACAAGCTATTATCCTTATAATTATAAGAGATAGTTGCTAATCTAGACCTTAAGCTGCTATAAGCTAGCATAAGTCCCCTGTAGATGCCTATAACGTTCTAGTTAGGCAATATTCGTAGAGTGCTAAAATACAACGTAGTACGCTATATGCTAGTTATTACAACTTATTGTTTTCGAACTATAAGGGATCTTTAGAGGCCTTTAATGCTGAATTTAATAATTTACTAGCTAGATTACAGCTCTATAGTGTAGCTATTAATCCTATTAACTAGGTAAATTATTATATTAATGCTTTAAAGAAGACCTTCCCTAGCCGGGCTAAAAGGCAGCGATATTCTATTAGAGCTGCTAGAGCATAAGATCTATCTGTAAAAATGCTGAATTTACAGTTCCTTATAGCTAACTTATTAGAAGAATAAAGAGATAAAAGCTCCTCTATATCTAAGGCTCTTTGTTACAGTGGTATCCGACGTGGGTTTGTCGGAAGTGACAATAGGTTGTTGGATTCAACAGGTTATGTAATGATTCGTAAGAGAAGTCGTAAGAGCTTCTGTAAGGAGCATTTAGTAATAGTGTTCTAGTGAATAATAGTTAATTGTTTAATCTAACTACTTAAGTGTTGCTTCTAACTACTTATATATAATTGCAGTTATATACACTAGTAACCTATAGGTCTATAGAATTATTCTGTAATAAGTGCTGCCTCTACAAAAAAGATTAGCTGTTCTAGCTATTCTAAAATTTAATTGTTAGTTGTTAGAAGGCGTATTAGATTAAACTAAATAACTTATTAATCTAGCTATTATAAAAGGCGCAAAAAGGTAGTTATTATTTTATTGTATAAGCATACATTATTGTTGTTATAGTGCAATCTGCAGCGTAGGTTGCTACATTTATGTATTTTCCTATACACTTATAATGCCTAAATTACACTTATAATCTAGTAACTATTAAATCTATATATTAAATTAATAGATTTCCTTAAACCTAATAGAGCGTTAAAGCTTATTCTATATTCTATATATAAGTAAAGTTGCGCAAAATTATCCTAGATAATATTAAATCCTATAAATTAATCTTATATAATAAAGCTAATTTATTAAATCTATATAGTATATTCTTTGTGTAAGATTATTCTATATAGTGTTAAAAGTATTAAAAATTAATCTATATTAAAGTAAATTTTCTATTAGATCTCTTTAGTGTATTTCTCTATATATATACAGCTTATTCTAATCTTTAGGCATTAGTAATAGCAGCAAATTGTTAGTTAGTTATAGTAAGCTGTTAGTTCTCTTTAGAAAGTAAAGCTAAAGGATATTTCTAGCAGCTTTAGGGAGGGTTTTACCTAAAAGGCACTAGTCTTACGCTTAGTAGGTATTTCTACTAGTTTATCTATAGCTAGCCTCTTAGTTAGCGTTTTTACCTTAGTTAGCGTTAGCTTTACTGCAGAAAATATCTTTTATAGAATTAATAAAGAGAAACGCGTTAAAGATAGATTAATTAGAATAAACTAAGCACTTCTTCTACATTAAATAGTGCTAAATTTATTACTAAAGAGGCTTTATATAGCAATAGACTAGTTAGCTAAGCGTTCTAAGAAGTCTATATAAATATAGTTAATTTTATATTATAAGCGTTTGCTTTTTGCCTATAGTATATTAATATTATTAGCAACCTTTAGTAAGGTTTTATTTTTATTAATAACGTTATTAATACCTTTATTAAATTAACTTATACTATTTAGTTAGTTATATATACTGCAAATAGTAGTTTATAATTTATTAAACTACTTATTAAATAGACCTCCTTTAGCCTTTATTTTAACCTAGTTAATTTTTTTATTTAACTTATTAATTTTAGCAATATAGAGGTTAAGTTGCTTCTATACAGTATTGCTACCTATAGGAGTATCCTTAAGGTAGGCTTTAATTATTTCCTTAGCGTTAGATTTATACTTCTTCTAAAGGAGACTATTATACTAGCTCTAGAATTGCACCTTAGCTAATAGAATAAAGAGTAAGTCTATACAGCTAATACTAGCTAAGGCACCTACAATAGTGCTGTTAATTCTACTAAATTTATTAAAGAAGTAAATAGTAAGTAACACTACTTATAACAGTAGACTAGTAAATAAATCTATAGTAATAGTTTTTTTGCCTCTTTTTACTATATTACTACTGTAGTACGCAGTAGCTACTACTTTTGCCTATATCTTGCCTCTTTTAGCTACTTTAGCGTTACCTATAGATGCCTTAGCATCCTTACCTTTATATCGCTAGTTCTAGCGCTTTACTTTACAGTTATTATAAATCCTAAAGATATATATTACTGTATTCTGCTAGAGTAAGTAATGTACATTGTCTTTAGAGACCTTAATACTAGTTTTATTTATTATACTGCCTTTAAGGGCAAATTTATAGGTATTATTGAAAATAATAGGGATTACAGGACTAGATAGAAGAGGGTAGTGGTCTCTTATATTTAGCACCTGTAATTGCTCCTAGCAATTATCATGTAGTGGAAGCAGCAGCGGCCTAAATCAAGCTGTAGTGTATAGTATAGATCACGTAGAGGCAGTAGATAACTATAATAATAGTGGTATCTTATATTGAGAGCGCTGTAACGAATAAGTGAGGGTAGGATCTTGAATCTTTCCAGTCCCTTATAAACCTACTAACTATATTAGCGGGCTGTAGTCGCTAGAAGGGGCTTATAGGCCACTTTATAATTTCCGCAAAAAGATTTACTATATAAAAACAAAAAAATCGACTTACGGCTATACAAACGAGATGCCTATGTGTACAATTTAACAAATTCCACTAATAACAAGCAACCCTTATAAGCAACTCTATCTAACAATTATACTATTAAATAGCCCTAATTCTTAGCTTTTAAATGGTATACTTCTTGAATTTCTACTATTGCTAGTTGTGGAGAAAATCGCTGTTAAAGTTAACTATAGGTTAGGCAACTTTGCCTTAGTCGATTCTAGATGTTTCGCATCTAGTAACAGCGATATCTCTATCAAAAATCAACGTAACAAGACCTAATAAGGGTTACGTAATAGAGCAACTAGTAGGCATAAAAATAGGCTATACAGGGTAGCTTATTTTTAACAGGTATAAGTGTAAATAGTACTTTCTATATTCTATACCTTTTCTTTAGCTCTATTAGTGTAGTAATACTAACTATAGTCTTCTGTAATAGGCCCTACATTAGTAATATTAATATTATCTTTAATTTCTATAGAAATAGTGCTAAAGATAAACTTATTAACTTTTAGGGTGCTCTTAGTACTTTTAGACCTACTAAAAGTGCTATATAGGCAGCAGAAATTAAGTAATATAAGATAAGTTTTAATGTTATATAGCTCTATAGCTACTGTATTACCTTTATAGTTATATTCTTACTCCTTAAACTTAGAACCTTTGCTCTTAGCATTAGAACTATTATTGTAATTAATGTATATATTAAAAGCAATATATTTTTCTTTAAGTTTAAATAGTAGTAGTATTATAGCTTAAGTGTAGTTACTATTGTTATTCTCTTCTTAGAATAAGCTATTTAGGTTTACTAGAATTAATAATTCTAAACTACTAAAAAAAAAGAATAATAGTAGTAGATTTTCTGCAGAAGGGACAGAAAGAGCTAGAAGTAGCTCTATAGACGCTAGCTAGTTCTATAGGCTATAGAAATTTACTCTATAGGCAATCTATTGCTCTTAGTGTAGTATTTTAGTATTTAACTATTAAAAGTAGCTAAATAACAGCCTAAGGGAATAGAAAAAGCAGCAGCTATAATAGTATTAATAAATTTATAAGATTTTATAATATATAAAGGTATAAGAAAAAGGTTATATAGTAAAAAGTATAAAAATTTATAAAAGTAAAAGTAAATTTACAGAAAAAGTAGGTTAAAACAATAGTATATAGATTTATAGGTGTTTTCTTCTTAATCTTCTACAATTCTATAATATAGGTTAATTTTAATAGTTCTAATAATAATAAATAAGGACATAAGGAAAAAGATACTAAGGGATTTAAACAATCTATTATATAATAAAGGAAATTAAGACTTATAAGGAAAAGAGTTAGTAGTAAGCTTCTACTAGCTAATTTAGGGCTTTTTAGTAAGCTATATTACTCTTCTAATAACGCTAATACTCTTCTTCTTAATTTATAGGGTATTTTTATAGATATTTATTTATAATTTTAAAAGCGTTAACTTTAAGCTTATCTTTAGCAATCTATTAGTTATCTTTAGTAGAGAACCCTTTCTATTATATAAGGAATTCTAGATATAGCTTGCTTAACCTACTGCAGAAATGCTAGATTTAATAGGCATAAATTCGCTTAATTTCCTAATAGTTCTCTATACTAAACTCTTCTATTATAATTAGCAGTAGCAGTTACTTTTTCTAGTTAAAAGGATCTTTACTTTATCTTAGCTTCTAAAGGTAAGCTACTAATACTGCTAAGTGTATATATAAATCTAGTAGAAAATCTAGGCAAAATAACAATAGGCTTACTTTTATAAGAACCTTATATAGCTTTACCTATTAAAGAGACTATTTCTTTTTTAGCTTTCCTAGAAGTATATATCTTTAGTGTAATTATAGGTAGACTATATCCTTTACTTTAATGTTAATAGGCTTATACTAGGCGTTATATTTAATCTTACTTAAGGTATTTACTATACTAATAGCTATTTCTACCTCTTGCTAGTATAGCTTTTAAAGTACAGCTATATTGCTTATATCTATTCTATTGCTAGAAACGTTATCTAATTAAATTAAATTAACAATAGTAGCTAGTTAGAAACTATATATAAGTTTATTAAGGGAAATCTCTATACTAGCTGCTACTATATTATTAAGTTAGTACTATAGTGCTAGAAGTATTGCAGTCTATAGTATATTTAGATTTATAACTATATAGTATTAAACAGTAATAATAACTATTTAATTCTTCTATTTAGCTATTCTATCTATCTATAGGTAGTAAGCTATAGCTATAAGCAATTTACTTTTAATTTAAGTAAATATACTTCTTTAGATATTAGAAATAAACTTTAGATCTTAGTTGCTTATAATCTACTTAAGAAGGCCTTAGTCTAATAAATATAGTATCTATAAGAGTAGTTCTACCTAAATTTCTACTGTATATATTATATACTTAAGTATAAGAATTATTTACTTACTAAATAGGTAATTTACTAAATATAGTAAGTTATAGAAGCTATATCTATCTTTTTACTATAGAGTGTTTATTAAGCTAACTTTAGGTATATTAATAATAAAATTAAGTAAAATTATATAGAAGAGCATTAGAACTAACTCTAATAACCTTAATTCCTTTAGTAGCTTACTATAGTTAATTATATTTTCTTTATAGATATAGTAGTAAGCAATATAGGTTTAAATTTACTTATATATCTATAGAAAGTAAACTACCTATAATTCTACTGCTATTTTATAGGCACTAAAATAGTTTTAATTGTTATAAACTATTTTAAGAATAAATTCTATAACCTTTATAGGTATATACATTTAAAATAGGCCTTTTCTATTATAATAGTATAAAAGTCTATTGTTTTATAGAGTCTATCTATACAGTAGAATCCTTAGTCTTTATTATTAATTTTACTAATTCTACTTTTTATAAAAGTCCTTAATACCTTCTATAATTCTACTAAGCTTTAGATTAAAACTATAGCCTTAAATAATTTCCTTTTTTAGACCTTTATCTAATACTACTGTAGCGCTATATTCTTTAGCGAAAAATATACTTATATTAAGCTTATTAAATTTACTATTATAAGCCTTCTCTTAGTATAAAACTATAACTAGCAACCTAAAGAGTGTATTTAGCACTATATTTAGCACTTTTAGTATATAGAAGACTCTTAGGTTAAATTGCAATAGATAATTAGCTACTTTAGCTAATTTTAGGTTAGCTTTATTTAGATTTATTGTAGTAAGTAAGGTATATTTAATAATCCCTTTTGCTAGTAAGTAGTTTATAATAATATTAATAGTGTAGCAGTTAGATTAAACTATTTTCTATAGCTTTTAAACACTTTATATAATTATAGCTACCTTTACTTTAGTTAATCTATAATGTTTCTTTAGGTTAAAAGTATATCTTAAGAGAAAAAGAATTAGCTATAGCTAGTTACTTTTAATGTTTTTATTAGGTATACTATAACTATTCTATTTGCCTATAAGCTAGAAGATAAAGAGCTTAAATTCTTCCTTATAAGCGTTAACTTTAAAGAATAAATACTTACTAGAGTTATAGTGCTATAGAATTGTTGGAATCGTTATAACTCTATCGTGCGATTCCGGCACCTGCGTGGGTGGATACAACCGCTAATTAGTTGCATCCGCACACTAGTCCCCACTTATATCGGGGTTGCCGATACCCCTTAATTCCCCCTTAATACAACACTATGCCTAAGGCATATAAGGCATCCAACAGGGTATATAATGTAGCCTCTTTTGCTTGTTAAATATAACTTCTAGATAACCGAATTTGAACCTCTTTAATGTAAATACTAGTGCACTAGTGAACTAGTTATAGAACTAACTTAAAGGAGTATAAATTAGACCCTTAGTCTATTAACACTAATTAGTGGTTGCTTAACTAGGAGTCTTTAGTACAACTAAAGAGATTAGCATAACTAACTATAGATTAGCTAGATTTAGTAAGAAGAGACGTAATACTGTTAGCTAGAACCCTTAGTAGCTAACGCAACTAGTAAAGCGTGCTAAAGGAAGGGATATCTTTACAATTGCTTAATTACTAAGTTGTATTCACTTATAATAATGTTTTAGTTTAACTAATTGTTAATATTAAACTCCTAAGGAATTAAATTACTAGCTAGAACCCTTAGCGGCTAATACTATAGGATTTAACTCCTCTAACTATCTTAGAACTTAGCTAAAAGCTAGCTAAATCTCTCTATCTTTATACTAATTCTATTACACCTACTTTCTCTTTCTATACTACTTAATCTTATCTAATATAATAAGTTTACAATAACCCTAGGTAGATTTATAAGAATTTAAGCAATAACTATAACCTAATAAGCTTCTAGAATAACTTTAAAAGTATTAGAAACTTCTATTAATAGATTAGAACTTAATATATAAAATTAACCTAGAAACTGCTACTACTACTAATCTAAATAATAGAATTGCCTTTACAATTAACCTTTATAAAGATTAAAGATTTAAAGATTAAGAATAATAGAAGAACTTTAAATTTAACTTTTATAACTAGAATAAAGACCTATTTTAAAGAGCTTTTACTCTAATTATTAAAGCGTTACGCAATTTACTATATAAATATAGAGTCTATATAGGCAGAAGCAGCAGCTAAATTGCTAATTCTCTTAAAAGAGTACTATAGGAAGAGGAACAATCTATATAGCTAGAAGAAGAGATTAATAAATAAGTAGTATTAGGTAAATTTTACTTAAATCTACACCTAGATATAGAACCTATATCTATAGTAAAGAAGCCTTAATCTTCTTTATAGAACCCTTTTCCTATACCTCTAGCACTCTTTCTATTACTTTTGTTAAGTGTACCTAGCAATCTAATAGGTATATTAGTAGGAATGCTACCTTCTCTCTCTTTACTATAGAATATAAAATTTCTTCTGCTTCTAGCAGTATAACTATTACTTCCTTCTACAATAGATTCTTCCTAGACTAATATAAAGAAAGTCTTTAACCTTATAAAGATCTATAAGGAAAGCAATAAATATAGCAGCAATATATTCGATTTTATTATACTAAAAGTAGTTATCCTTAAAGACCTATACTAACAACTTAATTTCTTAGAACTAGTAATAATAAAGATATTTCTAGTAATACTAATAGGTAAAGTATATAAATTCTACCTTACAATAATTACAATAAACATAAGGATAAATTATACCTTTAACTAAATAGTTAAAATTATTAGATAATACTTTAAGACTCTAACTAATAAGTAGTTCTATTGTTAAAGATAGAACAGCATTATATTACGCAATATAATTGCTAAGAACCCTAATAAATCTATACTTAACTGCCTTAATATAATAATCTAGAACCTTTAAGACATCTATAATAGCCTTTTTAACCCTTTTATAGATAATTCTAAACTTATTAAGTAAACTCTTTAAGCAGTTAGAGGTATCCTTAAATATAGCTAAGCTAAATTTATAACTAACGCAACATTTTAAGAGCTTATTAGTAACCTATAAAAGTTAATTAGTATTGCAAAAGTACAGAAAGAAATTAGCTAATTCTACATTAGATTTAACTAACTTAATATTAATAATAAAGCCCTCTATATAGACTATTAATATTAACGTTTAAGAGACTCTAGCTGTAGCAGAAGTAAGACCTAAAAATAACGCTGCTTTATCTATAGAAAAGAAGAATATTAGTTAATAAAGTACAGCAAAAAAGAGCGTTAAGAAGCACAATAAAGATAGTAGAACAATAAGAAGTATAGAACCTCTCCTTTAAACAGTAAATTTAGAGCCTATCTATAGGCTTATAAAGGATTAAGTAAACCTATATAGAATAATAGTTCTAATAATGCTTAGGATGTAAGCAAAGTATTTATTAAAGAATCTAATATAGCTAATAAAGGAAAAGCTCCTTAGCTAATAATTATATAATTCTTTACTAATGCTGTAACTATAAACAATAGAGCTATCTTCTAGAACCTTAAGGAAGAAGCCTACTAGTATACTCTATATAAAGAAGACCTATTTATAGAAGATTAATTAAATCCTATAGATCCCTTATTATATTTATTATCTTATATATTAGAAGAACGTTATTCTAGTAAGATATTTAGAGGCATTTTGCCTAACACTAGAGCAGCAGGTATATTAACAGCTAGAATTAACTAAGTATAGGCACTAGTAAGGAAAATGCCTTTATTAAAGATAAATCTATCTAATTAACACTATATAATTACATTTAGCGCAAAATCAGCAACTTTAATAGGCTTTATTACAGTTCTAACAGTCTTTAGCCTAATTACATTCTATATAATTAATATAAGCACCCTATTCCTATATAGCATTAATAATATAGATAAGATATATATAAAACTTAACAACCTTAAAAATATACTAATTTAAGGCAATTAAAAGGTTTCTATTATCTAGAAATAGGAATATCTATAGTAAACTCTAGAAGCTATAGAAGTAGCTACATTCTTCTTGTTAAAAAAGCAAATCTATTAGCTTTATTGTTAATTTAAATATCCCTTTATACAACAATTAACGAAGATTCTATAACGTATAGAAGAAGATATTAGTAATAACAACGCTATTAATAGAATTACATAAGTTTACTACTACTGCTAACTTAACAGTAAATTACCTAGTTAATTCCAATTTATATTAAAAGATAACTATAACTTTAACTACAAAATTATTATTAATATTATATATCTAAATAGCAGCCCTGTTCTTTACGTTATTAATTCTGCAACCTCGTTTTAAGCAGCCTAATTTCTAGAACCCTAAAAGTAGAAAGCATAAAACATCTAGAATACGTTAAAAGACTGCTAGATTAATACCTATCTAGGCCCTTCTAACTAGATAGTTTATAATACTAGAAAGAACTTTACATCTGCTAAATTCCGCTATTATACATAAATGTTGTCCGTTAATGTTAATAAAGTTCCTATTAAAGCCTACAACAGTATTAGTAAAGTTAAATAGTACTATAGCCTATTACAAAGAGCTTACAACATTATTAACAATAAATTAAGCACTAATACTAGTATTATAAAGGATTAAAAGCTTTAGATAGCTATTAAAGCTGTTAATAATTCTGCTAAACCTAACAGTTTTATGCCTATATTATTAGTCTTTAGTTCCTACCTCTGCATAATAGATAATTTACCTTTAAGCCTTTCTATAATATAATAAGCTTTAATTCTACGTAAAGCTACTAATAAAGCCTAAAAGTGCTTAGTATAAAGATAAATTCATAATGCTCTTACCTCCTGCAACAGCCTAAATACAACACCTATATATTTACTGCCTCTGCAGTTAGAAGTGCGTATATAGCGTAAAAAAGAAGGCTAGTAAGGCCTCTATAAGCTGCTTGCTACAGATAGCAAGAAGTGCACTATATAAATGCCTTATAGCTCTATTTGTTTTTGCATAACTATTGTAAAACCCTACTACTATAATAACAATAAATCTAACAATTATTCTGCTGTTTCTAACGTTACACCTAATAAAAGCAATATAGAATTCCTGCCTAAAAGCAATTCTATTCTACTAAAGAAAAGAGAAAGACCCCTAAAGGTAAAATAACTAATTAATCTAAACCTAATATAGAAAAGAGGTCTTAGAAGACTAAGAAAGAACCCTCTTCTTATTCTAATTAATTCTATATAAAATTCCTCTACTTTTAACAATAGACTAAATAGATATATTACTGTTTCTAGCCTAACTGCTAGTAGTTCTTATAATCCTAATTCTAGTAGTAATATTAATTCTACTTATATATTGCTGTATAAATCTAGCAATAAAATTTTCCTTTCTACAAAAGAAATAGTAAACTATAACTTAGCTATATAACTAAGGAAAGACAACAAGATTATAGCAAAAGGTGCTCTATTTAAAGCATTTAACTAAGCTAAAATTAACGCACTATTAGCTAGAGATATCTTCTAATTTATTAAATTTAACTCTACTATATACAATAACTATATCTTTAAATCTTATATAGTTTAAGAAGTTAAAGGAAAAGGAACTATATTACTGTATAAGAAGTTAAGACTAGTTATTTAAGGATACAACAACAGCAATAAATTGTTAATTTTAACGCAATCTCTAACAATTTAATAAGCTAGTTAACGCTTAATTGTAGCACTAGCTCTATCTCTCTAAAAACGCAATATTATCTTATAGATCTGCAATATTATATAGGCTTATATACAATCTAACACTAATTTAAATAGATTAATTATTACACAACTTCTTAACTAAATTAAACACCTATATCCCTACAATACAGTAATAGAAGTAATTAAGCCTCTATATAGAATCGCTAAAGCAGGTATACATTAGTAGTCTATATACTTTTGCTACTACTGTAACAATTTAAGTATAGTTACATTAATATATAACCCCTACTTACTAATATTAAATAACAATAACTGCTTTAGAATTGTTAAAATATAGACTAACAATACACTAGAACTAAGCAATAGAACCTTCTTTAACTGTAAGGAATCTAAACTGTAGAAGGCTAATTTTACTGTAAAGCTAAAGTAAAGCTTAACAGCAGAAACGCTACTAATTTTTAATAGATATATATTAACTAAATCTAATAATAGCACTTTAACTCTTCGCTAGAAAGGTTAAAGCAAGAGGATTTAACCTATTAATACTACTAGTGTTAGTATAAATTTAACGAAATAACAGTACGTTAAGCAATAAGCCTACAGCGTATACATTACTACAATTTATTAACTAGAAGCTATATTTAACTTTTCTGTTGCTATATAACAGCAAGATATTATAATTAACGATATTAAACAGCTAAATAAGAGGCTTTAATAGTAGATTAATAACTAAACCTATAGATTATAATACATCCTAATAGACCTTCTCTCTGCTAAATTATATATATTTATTAATAGATTCTTTGTAAACAATAAAGATTTAAGCTCCTAGATAGAATATATAATTATCCTAGGCAATAAAGGAACTTATAAAGAGAACGCTAAATTTGTAATAAAAGGCAACATTATTATATATAGCTCTGTTAAAAGCAAGAGAGTTATAAGGAGCGCGCTTGCATTAGAACTATACAGTATAGTGTAAGGCGTAGATGTATTGTATGCTATTAGCACTACGTTAAATATAGTAATAAAGCAGCTATAGATACTGCTAATTCTACTAGTAGTCTATATAGATTTGTTCTTATTGTATAAATGCCTTATAAAGCTTAGTATAACAAAGGAAAAGAGATTAATAATTAATATTATAGCGCTACATTAATTATACAAAAGGCGCAAAATTGATGAAATCCGTTAGATTAACAGTAAAGATAATATTGCTAATTTAATAATAAAAGCAACACTAAATAAGACTCTTAAATCCTTTATTAACAACAATAAAGCTAATATATAGGTAGAAGGCTAGGTAAAGAGACCTACGAATTAATGCAGAAGGATGTTAGATTTATTGCTATTTATTCCTTTAATCTATTTTATTATTACTGTAACTGTTAGAGTTACTCTACTAGCACAATAAAAAGAGAGACTACTAGTGTTAGAATTGTTATAACTCTATTGTGCGATTCTAGCACCTACGTAGGTAGATATAACTGCTAATTAGTTGCATCTGCACACTAGTTCCCACTTACATCAGGGTCGCTAATACCCCTTAATTCCCCCTTAACACAACACTATGCCTAAGGTATATAAGGCATCTAACGGGGTATATAATGTAGCCTCTTTTGCTTGTTAGATACAACTCCTAGATAACCGAATTTGAACCTCTTTGATGTAAATACTAGTGCACTAGTGAACTAGTCATAGGACCGACTCGAAGGAGTATAAATTAGACCCTTGGTCTATCGACAAGAATAGTGTTTTTATTAAAGTATACTTTTACCTCTTAGAATGCCTTCTTTTCCTTAGGTTTTAGCAAAAACGTTACTTTTTAGGCTTTCTTTTAGTATATTAGTTTAAGTAAACTATTAGCTAAGCCTTTCTTATAAAGCTCTTATAGTAAGGTAGTCTTTTATTTCTATAATAAGTAAATTTATATATTAAACTATAGAATACTCTTCTATAAAAAGCTAGCTATATTAATAAAGGTCTCTAGATTTATAAGATCTACTAGAAACTTAAGTTTTTAAAAAGCTTTTAGTTTATTATTTATATTAGTAATTCTATTGCTATTAACAATAAAACCTAATAGCTAAATAGCTAAGTAGCCTATAAATAACTTCTTTATAGCTATTATTAACTTATTTTTCTCTAGAATTAATAAAACTATATTAAGGTATATAAAGTAG